>PVJO010034677.1:0-10692 GCA_004026905.1 Hystrix cristata | reverse complement strand
CTGGCATCTCCAAAGGGTAGATTACCCTGGCTCCTGGATCATCAGGAAGAATCTGGGTGGGGCAGGGTTCAGGTTCTGGGGTTCCCCTTCAGACTGCTAGAGCTGAGCTTCTGAGGGCCTTATGTGGTGACCCCTGGAAAGATGAGCAGTGACTATCCAAAACCAAAACACCTGAACTGACTCTTTGGTCCTAGGTCCTGCCCGTCAGGGTGGCTGCAACAATCTCGCAAAACAGCAAATGTACCCCAAAGAGACTCTACTAACATAGAGCTTTGCACTGGAAGGGCTTAAGGGACAGCGATGTTGAGTCATGCTCCTTCTAGTACTGGAAATCTAAACAACCTAATTGTCCAGCAGTGGAATAAAATATACACAGTATGTTCACTCTAAGGATTATCCACGATTGGGAGCCTATGTGCTTGTGGTCAAACTGTCCAGAGTTGTGTGGCTGATCTCTAAAAACAGCCTCTTGGTGCCCACAGCCTTGCGTGGCCACCTCTCACAAGGCACCTGGGCTTCCCTGTGACTTGCTTTAACCAAGAGGTTGAGGCCCAGATGAGGCCTCAAGAACTGGCAGCTTCTGCTTTTCTATTCCAGGAATCCTGAGCCATACACCTTCCTTAGAGGCCCAAGACCTCGTGGCAACGCCAGCTGTGCCGCTGCCTCCCAGCACTGGCCACAACCTTGGAGGTCCCAGCCCAGCTTGATGACTATGGCCTGAGCACACGGTCCGTGGAGCAGAACCACCTGCCTGAGCCTTGTCAACTGCCGAACCCTGAGACATGAGATGGCCTAAGAGCTACTGCGCTGTAGCAGTCACAAAGCAGGTCAGGCTAAAAAATGCTCGGGGAAGTCTCAACTTATAAACTCTGTACAATGAAGAGGAATACTCACGACCGGTGATTACTTTTCCTATTTTTCAGCTACATTTTAGTTTTTAGGCAACCAACATGTACAGCTGCTTTTAAGAAAACAACCGCCATGCTTCATGATAAAAACCACCTCAGTTTTAGTTTTGCCCTTTTGACTCTGAAAAACCGTTGAGGTGAATGGGTGTCCATCAGCGGTACGCCCCGCCCCACCCGATGCGAGTTCCTTCTCGGGACTGGAGCTTTGCTTCCGCTTCTCAGGAGCAGCCTGCCCCAGCACTACAGGGAACCAAAGTCCCTCTCCTCCCCTGCACTCCAAGCCCATAAAGTCCTTGAAGCAAATCTGAACTCAGCTAGCTTGGTGTCCTCAATCCAACAGGTTGCGGTGCTTCCTTTGCCCCTCAGCCCCCACCCGCTTCTCGGCTGCCAAGGCTGAGGGCGGGGACAGAGCCACCAGAGGCCCTGCTGTGCACACGGTGCTGCCGGCTTAGCCGAAATGGTACCTGGGTTAGCTGTGAACTTATCACCATGAGGGTGAAAGGACAATAAGGGACTGTCGAGTTGACTTTCTTATCAGGCCACATTAACGGTACAAAAAGCAGGGCTGGGAGGAGCAGGGACTCACAGTCTGTACATTTTATGCCACTTCAGAAATAAGTGGTTTAGATTTCTTGAAGCTGCTCATGCCTCTGTCCAATAAATAACACCTTGTACCGATGTTTAGTGAAAGGAGGCAAGACACTCCAAAGTCAGTGCTGAGAGGG
The DNA here is from genome assembly GCA_004026905.1 of Hystrix cristata. Classification (NCBI taxonomy): domain Eukaryota; kingdom Metazoa; phylum Chordata; class Mammalia; order Rodentia; family Hystricidae; genus Hystrix; species Hystrix cristata. The sequence continues at coordinate 9,059 of PVJO010034677.1, read as the reverse complement.
AAGAAAGCACATCTCTAGAGGGGACCCTGAAAAAGAAAATCAAAGTCTGCTTTTATTGTTGTGTCAACAGACCAGCCACAGTTGGAAGGATGATGACAGTGCTGATACAATACTCCTCATCAAAGCAAATCAAGGTACAAAGGTCTCCGAAATGGCTTTACAGTGACATGATGCCTTAATAAATTAAGAAACTGGCTGTTCGTAGATCGCGCCTCATTTCATGTTCTTGACAAAGTCTTCCCCTTTCTTGATGGAGGCTTTCAGCTCAGGAATGGCCTCGGCGATCATCTTCTCCTCGAAGGGCGAGACCTTGCCGATGCCCAGGTTCTTCTCCAGACCGTTTTTCTGGAGGACGGAAGGGAGGCGGTGACATCAGAAAATGAGGCCTCCGAGAACGAGCGAGCTACAGAACACCCACGTGTTTGCCGGCTCCGGGCTGCGCTGACCCCGGACGGTGGGTCTGAGCCTGGGCTGGGAGATCAGAGTGTCCCAGGCAGGACCCTGGCTCTGCCACTTACTGTGCCTGTACTTTGCACTATCACCCCTACGGTCCCCATTTGTTTCCTTATCTACACAATGAGCCCTCCCTCCGCCTCCCGGCAGGCTGTGAGCACGTACGAGGACAACCTGGCACAGGACCCGGCCTGGAAAGTACACATAATTAGTGGTACTTAATATGATAGCACAAGCTCTCGGGTTCTAGTCTCCTCCCCAGGTTGGCCAAAGACTGAAGAAACACTTTAATATTCACCTGAATCAAATGTAATTAAGCAAGTAAATGACGTAAAAAAAAAAAAAAAACAGATGTCCCCTTGGCATTGTGTCACCTCCTCACACTGAGCCCTGTTTGTGCAACAGCCTCACACTCAGCTCCTAGGCGATGTCTCCAAAGCCAGCGACCCTGTGTGCTGCTCACCTCCAGGTCCCACCATACCCTGCACACCTGGGTGGCGCACAGAGCTGCTCAGTGTCCGTTACCCAGCCCTGGGAGCCCCCGAGGCCACGGCACGTCTTGGGGATCTCTCAGCATCACAGCATCTACAGGAAAGGCCTGGGCAGCCCACAGGGAGGCAGCCCCAGCCTGCCTGACCTCGGCAGCTGCCACACTTGAAAGGGAAACATTGCAGCATGGTTCGAGGGGCCCAGTGGAGTTCGCTCGCTGAGGACTCGGAAGAGCTAACCAGACCACATGGCAGGCAAGGCAGGCAATGTGAGCAGTCGGGCTCGATCCTGGAGGCACGTGCCCGGGAGGGAACCAGAACACGTGACCCAAAGGCCACAGCCCGCCCACCTGCAGGCCTCTTGGGGAGGGCGAGGCTTTGGAGGCACTGAGGCGGACAAGGAGGAACACGTGAGCTACATGGGCTGGTGCTGGGCCGGTGCAGGGACGTTGTGTCCTGTGGGGCTGCCCTGGGCTGGATGGATGTCTCCCGGCACTCGGCACCCGCTCTCAGATCCCAGGTCACTCCCTCGCGAGAGATCTCTCCTGGCTCTTAATTCCCAGATGTGCTTCCACCCCTGAAGGCCCGTGCCCACTTCCGCACATGGCTGCCGCACAGCAAGTCTGCGCTGGGGAGCCGGGGACGGGCTGCCGACACGGTACGTACCCCCAGCAGCAAGGGCGTGGAGAAGTAGGTGCACTCCGTCTCCTTTGACTGAACGAAGGAGCACTCGACGACTCCTTCCTTCCCGTTCATCGCATCCACAAGGGAAAAGACAAAGCGGGCGCCGGCATATGCCATGGACAGGGTGGCAGAGCCTGGGGAGGAAAGCGGGTTAGCCTGGCCGTGCCGTGGTCCCGGAACCCAGGGGCCCAGCTCACCATGGAGAAGTTCGGTCAGCATCCCTGAAATTTACTCTCTTGAATGGCAAGGAGTCGGTTTTGCTGATCTGAATCACCCCCACCCCCCACAGCAAGCTGAGATGCTTTTTTTTTTGAGACAGGGTCTCGCTGTGTAGCTCAGGCTGCCCTCAAGCTTGTTGCTATCCTCCTGCCCCGGCCTCTCGAGTGTTGGGATTACAGATGTGCGCCACCACATCCAGTCGAGCTGCTATCTTCCACAGAGCCACCTTATCAAGTGGAGAAAACGCAACACAGACAAGCGCTGCTCCTTGCCCAGGGAAAGCAGTCTCTCTCCGCCACTCCCAGGGCCTCAGGTGCTGGCCCCCACCCCAGCACTGCCCCTCAACTCTACCTGCTCCGGCCTTGGCCTTTACCACCTCCGTGCCGGCCTCCTGGATCCGCCCGGTGAGCGTTGTCAGCTGGTCTTGGGGAAAGTCCACTTTGGGGGTGCACTGCAAGCCAGGCCGTGGTCACGTGAGCAGCTTCAGGCTTGTCCTGACACAGAGCCTCCCCTGCCCCCCAGTCCTCATGGCGGACTCCCTCCTATGCATTGCCCAGGAAACCAAGACCCCTCTTTACAGAGAAAGGACGAAGACAAGCCAGCTTTGCAGGGAGGCTTGGTGAGCCCCCTACTCATTTTTTTTTGAGCTAGGGATCAAACTCGGGGCCTTATGGTTGCAAGGCAAGCACTCTAACCACTGAGCTAAATCCCCAGCCCCTCTTACTCATTTTTAAAGAACTTTTTACATTTTGGACTAACGGCACAGTAAAGCTGTAAAGAAAACACAGATTTCCACAGGCTTCCCCTAATGCCAGCCTGTCCGCAGCCAGAGTACCATTATGTTGACCAGGAGGTGAACGTCAGCACTCCGTGGCCTACACCGCAGACCTCACTCCAAGTCCCCACTCGGGAGCTTCCCCATGAACTCCACTTCCCGTTCGGCAGCCCCCCTCGCATCGGCTCAGTCTGGTCGCAGTTCCTCAGCTTTGTCTGATCTTTCCTGACCCTTGTGTTGATCACTGTATTTGCAGAATGTCTGCTTTGGACGTGTGAGATGTTTCCTCGTGATCTTCTAAGGTGAGGCATTTTGGCGAAAACATCACAAATAATCTGACATTCCCCCTCAGGGCTGTTTTCAGGGCTTTGAGGCTGATGCGACAGATCTCATTCCTGGAGGTGCTGAGCTTGTCTCACCTCACTTTTAAACGGAGCACCTTTGCCCATCTGACCCGACCCACCTGGTGACATTTCCCACACGGCTCTGATGACATGTTGGGGTGGCTGTTCTGACGCCGCGCAGCCCTGCCGGCCGCAGCTGGGGGACAGGGACTGCCGATACACATCCTGCCCTTCTTTCAAAGAGGCCCAGGGAGGTGCTGGGCCCATAAGGCTCCCTCCCTGCAGTGCTAGGCTCACGTACCTGGGAGATCAGGGGGATGATGGTCTTCCCAGCGTGGCCGCCGATGACAGGGATATTGACCCGGGCTGGATCCAAACCCTGCTCACCAAAGTGTGCAGCTTGATTAGCAGACAAGTAGAAAACCTTCCATGCCCACCTCAAGCACCAATACCAGGAAACCCCACAGAACCCAGAAGGAAACAAAGGAATAGGGAAGAGACATCATCCAGCCCCATCTGTGCTCAGCGTCTGGGCCCCACCGCGAGGCAAGGTCACCGTGAACAGGTGCAGGAGGACCATCCTGTCGGCTGGGAAGGTCACCGCAGGCGGCTCCTCCACATTGGGCTGGGACGGTGCCCTGGCAGGTCCCCCGCCAGCCTGACAGCCTCTTAGATGCACAGCTTGGCAGTGCTCTTTCCTAGATGTGTCACTCTCCAAGTGAGCCCAGACTCACACCCCCACGCTCTGGTGCAAACGGCAAGTCACATTTCTTTTCCCTCATCTCAGGGAGAAAAGTCAAACCTGCTCCAGGAAACGCAGGAGTGACAAGTCTGGCAAGTCAAACTCATCAGGATGGAAAGAACGAAACCGACTATGATCAAAGCACCACGTTCAGGTCAGCGGGGCTCACTACAGGCTGACTCACTTGGCAACTACAGGCACAATGTTCCCAAGAATCTGAGGCAGGCAGTTCTAAAAGCAGACAAAACAGAACCTGGTGTCTGGGGTGGGGGGTGGAAATGCGGAGGTGAGCAGCTCCAGGGCCATGCCACCTTCCCCAAAGGCCATGGCCACAGATGGATGCCAGTGACCCGCCCTCTGGCCAGTTCACTTTCAGGTCCAGCCGCTCCTGTGTCCCTTCCCTGTGGGTCCTACCACACTCAGGCCTTATGTGCACAATCCACTGTCTCCTGAATTCAAGCGTCTCTCCTCCCTTAAGGTGTGGGCCAACAGTCCTGTGTCACCTGCCACTAGGTCAAGACACTCCCTGCTTCTGAAGCCGCCCTCATCTGCACAGTCAGGACAAGATGGCCTGAGGCTCAACAGGGACACTTTCTGGTCCCAGAGGAAGTGTGTCTGCTGGACCTACAACCAAAAAAATTCACAAGCAGGTTGTCTAAGGTACCAGGGACTCCAGACTGGGTGCTGGCACTAAACCGAAGCCACCTCGGACAAGCCTCAAACAAGCCACCTAGGACAAGGCACCTCGGACAAGCCATCCAGTGGCCCAGGATGTCAGGCAGCTGGCAGGACTGGATGCCTCAAGGTAAGCTACCACAGGCGACCCAGGAAAGGGAGCCAGAGCTAGAGGGTGTCGACAACACTTCTGGTATCTCAGGATTTGTAGAACTTTCCTGAGTTGGTCATGTGTGCTTACTTTGCTGCCCTCTGTCTAAGGACTAGTGGGGAGATCCTAGTAGCCCCAGTTTCTAGGGTCACTGAGAATGGGGGAGACAGGGGATCATGATCCAGGTATGGCCCCCAAGAAACCCAGGAAAGTCTGAGCCCTGATGCAACTGAGAAGAGGTCACAGGTGGAGGGAGCTGAAGCAGACCGCTTGTAGCTAACCTGAACCCACAGGGACCTGCTGCATGGATCCCCCCAAAACAGTGCGGGCTGCTTTCCCTTGAGGGAGCAAACTGCATAAATATTTTTAGGTATGTGAAGGATGTACTGTGGGTTTAAATCCCCAGACCCCCTTTTCAGAATTTTTTGAGACTCTCAATTGCCCAGGTGGGACTCAAACTTGTGATCCCCTATCTCAGCCTCCCAGAGTCCTAGGAGTACAGCCCTACACCACCATGCCTGGTTTAAAAATACTTAAACTCCCAGGTCTAAGTGCCCTGTCATCTTCTGTGCCCATAAAAGGGCAAGAGTAGCTGAAGAAGTTAAGAAAGTGACCCAAACTCCTTACCTTCAGCTCTGCCACGAAAGTGTTGGCTCTGACAATGTCCAGGGTCGTCACGCCAAAGATCTTGTTGGGGTTGTACACTCCGTGCTTCTTGAAAACTTCTGCTGTGATCGGGATGGTGGAGTTAACCTAGCAAATCCAAGCGACAGGTATCATGGGCCCTGAGTTCTGAGAGCAGAACTGAGAGACAGAAGGGAAACACTCTTTTGTCAGTCCACTGACAAGTCTGAAGCTGCTGAGTTAAACTGCCCTGACTGATAACCTGGTTTATGGGAAGCCGTGTGCAAGATGGGACAGGGCGCAGCACGTGAACAACACACTCCTTCCTGCGAGGGACCGTTCCTCCCTTGGTAGCTGTCAGCTGTCATCTCAGACATGTGAGGCTGGCTCCGGGGCCCCTTCTCCTGGGCTGGGTCTTACTAAAAGCAGACAGACTAGGGTCAAATCCCTGCTCTGACTTTCTGTGCCGTGCCCTTGGGCAAGTCACCTGAATGCCCCTGCACCTGCCAACGGTAACTACCTTACTGCGAAGGTAGTCAGGTTACTGTGAAGACTAAATGGCTTAGCACATTACCTGGTATAGAGAAAATAATAAAGTGAAACAAGACAGCCAGGTTTAGACCAGGCACCTGCTAGTTCCCAGCAAAAGGAAACGCTACTACAGACTTCACCGTCCACCCAAAGAAGGCGAGGAACAGAGAAGATAAGACTTCCGTGTGAAGCCAGCAGCACAGCCACAAGCAGCCTCGTTCCTCTGTCGTGGTTGCTGTGTCTTCACACAGATTCTTACTGCACTCAAGACACCAGGACCAGATTCCCCCAGGAGGAGGCAAGCAGAGGACGGCTGTGAAACACAACTCGAGGTCCTGCGGTCCAGGCCCGGGAGCAGGGGTGTCCTCTCAGGGTGGCCCAGCACGTGGAGGTTCCGAGCAGGTTTGGGGTGTGTGTGAACTACAGATTATATCATGATGGGTACCCAGAAACTGCAAACCCCAAGTAGGACATAATATAGAAAGGAGCCCACAGGCTGCCATGACCACAGCTGAAAGGGTCCTTGAGAAGGGTGCTTTTCCAGGTGGGGAAACTAAATAGAGGGAGGCGACCTGTCCAAAGACACGCAGCCAGTGAAGGTCTATGTTCAAATGCTCCTTCAGTTCGTGCCGGGAGGCACCTTTAGAAAGTAAGTTTCAGGACCTCTCACTGGTGCACCGACATGCCTGTCTACACGTGGATCTGCTCATCTTCCCACAGCACAGCGAGGCGCTTCTGCTGCCAGCTGGGGCTGCACGCGCAGCGCCGCCGACCACCCACACTCACCGGGTTGGAAATGATGCAGATCATGGCTTCAGGGCAATGCTGGGCGCAGGCAGCAGTCAGGGTGGCCACGATGGTGGCGTTGGTGTTGAACAGGTCGTCCCGTGTCATGCCTGAAACGATCCAGCACAAGACAGTCACGAAGAACATCAAGAATTTCCAAACAGTTCCCAAGTGCTGAGTGTTCACTGTTACAGGAAATTAAACAGGAGCAAAATAGGGCTCCTTTTTCAGACAACTCTCTGTCTGTAGGGAAAGCCACCGGCGGCGAGTGCCAGAACAGAGGTCTGGGGGGGAGTGGGGAGGGCAGCTGGGGAGGTGACGGCTGAGCAGGATCATTGGGGATTAGCAGGAATCCCAAGGGGGAGGGTACAGGAAAGGGTGTTCCAGGTACAACGAGGAACAGTCAGACAGTGGGGCTCGGGAGAACATGGCAGACTGGGCTTTATGCTGGGCTTTACACACCAGGCTGAACGTGACTGCAAACCCCCCGGCAATGGAGCACCTGATAAGTTTCTTCAGCAGAGACTGGGTTAACCCCACTTTGAATGGAAAGCCCCCTTTCTCAGTCAGTGTGGAGGGAGGTGCCAGGTAGGGATTCTGAACACATACCTGGTTTTCTGGGGACTCCGGCTGGAATGACCACCACGTCACAACCTTTCAGGCAGTCTGGCAGTTGGTCGGGTCCGAGGTAGCCTAAAAGAAAACAAGAGACATCACACCTCTTCTGATCCAGAGAGGCCACCACCTCTCAAGGACAAAGCCCAGCAGGCATGGTCCACACCTGGGCTCGATGCTGCCCCAGGACTCAGCAAGGGCTACAGGGCCCGCCTGTGAAGTGACAGCTGCCTGTGAGCTCACAGGATGAGTGGCAGGAACAGCCCCCTTCAGAACGGATGCATCCTCAGTTTCCACAAAACCAAACCCAGCCACTCGCTGTGCACATCATACCCGGCCTTGTTAAAACTGCTGTGTACCCACTTCAGTGTTGCCCCCATAAAACTCTTCGGAGCAGGGTGTCAGACCGGAGGGCACAACCGAAGGCCACGAGAGAAGATGCCCTGGGCGTCAGGGACTCTAAGCATCGGGGACCTACTTTGTTTACTCCTATTACCTGGGACAAAAGTATGCTTTGGAAGATGGCAGGGAAATTTGCTATGATGTCCAAGATCTACTGATTTTAGCTTTTTCCTTATTGTAAGGAGCTCTGAGAAATTCACAGAGCAAGCTCACAAGAAAATGGGCAAGTGAAGTCAGAGGCACCATGGGAGCTTGTCAACATGCTTGCTATTAACCACCATGGCTGTGTACAGCAGTGGAAGACTGAACAGGCTTCTCGTCCACCGTAAGCGGGGGATGGCATGACTCCAACCTTCCTGGACAGCAACTGGGATTTACCGTAAAAGCTTTGAAATATTTACACCCATTGATTCTACTTTTAGTACTCTAAGAAGCAAGAATTAAAGATATTTATCACAATTTATAAACAGCCCAATGGCCAACAGTATGGGTCTAATAAATAGGTGATAAAATTATACAACAGCTTTACAAATGATTTTAAAAATAAATCTGGTGACATGAACAAACGTTGGTATGTTATGAAGGTCAAGTAAGCAGGATATCTGGCTGTACGTAGCCATGAATGATTTACCTGTGAGGAGGGGTGGATCCTGCTAAAGCGATATGGCTTGGAGATACTAACCAGGGGAGCGCGGGGCGCACCCCTGCGGCACACTGGGGAACCACATTTCCTGTTGTCCCAAGAGGCTCCTGACACTTCCCCTTCCTCATACTACTTTTTGAATAAGCAAAAGCAAAAAATGGGAAGATTGGACCATCTTGTTTTTCTAAGATATAGCTGTTGAAATTTTCATAGACCCAAGTCCAAAATGGTGTAAATCATGTGTAAAATCTAATTCTAAAAGGGACATGGAAGCCCCAACTGTCTGAACACCTAGCTGCATCTAAGATCTTGTTCCTGAACTTGGATACGCGGGGGAGATGGCAGGGTGTCAGGGTGGGCCACTCTGTACCTTTCACAGTGGCTCTGGTCTCGATGTGGCTCAGGTCCGCAGCCACCCCTGGCGTGTGCGCAATGTCGTAGAGGGTCAGGCGGCTCACCAACGGGCTGTTCTTCAGGAGGAGCGACAGGGGCTGGCCGATCCCTCCAGAAGCCCCGAGCACAGCTACTTTGGCATTGCTCTAAAAAAGAGGCAGGGAAATGATTCTCAGGACAGAACAACTGGGGTTGGGGATTTAGCTCAAATGGTAGAGCGGTTGCCTAGCAAGCGCAAGGCCCTGAGTTCAATCACCAGCATGAAAAAAAAAAAAAAAGAACGATCATTAAAAGGATACTGCAAAACTATGGCACCAGGCTGCTTTTATTGAAGTGATATCAAAGCCATACAGTCACATTTCTACCAGTTTTATCCCAGAAAAATTCAAAGGCCTAGTTTCAAGTGAGGAGAACTTATGTCTAGAGATGTTAGGATAGCTGTTGGGCTCAAACTTCAAGCACTCTTCTGGAAGATTAAAAAAAAGCAGCTTTGCTTAATAAGGCAGCTGAACTAATAACAAACTTACCTTCAAT
>PVJO010034676.1:0-10689 GCA_004026905.1 Hystrix cristata | reverse complement strand
CAGTCCCCCTGGTTAGCTCGTTTCAGGATTTGCCATCTGAATATTCAGGAACTATCTACTAGATTATAATCGGGTCTCTTTTGGCACCTGCGTCCATGAATCCTGCTCTTCAGATGGTGAATCCTGAGACTGGAGCAAGCAGGCAGGGTAAGAAATGGGCTTTTCTTTCAACTCCAAGGCACCACGTCTCAGAAAGGCTTGACCTGTCACATCAGACTCTGGCCACAGATGCCCCTGAATTCCACTCCATCTCCACCCCAGTACGTTGTGTGGAAACTGTGGAGTCTCAAATAGTAGTGTGCTGGCTGTCATACCAGGCTCTCTGAAAAGGTGAAACAAAGAAGATTACTTGTTTCCAGCATTCTGATACAGCACAGTTATTGACAAATCCTAGAATTGTAGATGGACTCTTGGGTGGCACTACTTTGCCAGGTATGCTCCCACATCTCCGATTGATCCTAAGTACTCCTTTTCTTCTTCAACCCCTCCAACACATTTATAGCAAAGTCCTTGAATTAGACCCTTCTGTGTTGCAAACAGACAGAGCAGTCTGTCTTCATGGCCAGACTCTGACATTCTGAATATGTGGTATAGAGTGCGCTCTCCCCAGGGAGATGAGAAGCACTTGACAAGTGAAAATAAATACATATGCAACTTCAGTTGGTGTTACGTGCAAGGACAGTTGAAACAATAATACCAAAAACCAGGCTTTTTGCAGTGGTTTTCTTGGAAAGCCCAAGAGTCATTCTGATGCCCAATTCAGCCCTTCTGTACTTTCTCTCAGTCGACTCTTTAAGCTTCCTTGCATGACCAAAATGCTAAGAGAGTTTGCAATACCAGATTTATCATATCCAGTGCTTCTGCCTATCAGCAGAGCTGTCTAGCCAGAGGCTCTTTAACACAAGGACAGAGAGTAGAGAAGGGAAGGACTTCATTGGATTTCAGCCCTATTGGGTCACTGTAAATAGGCTTCTTTTAAAAATTTGTCTGAGTTTCAATAGTACTTTAGCTAGGCTATATGTGTGTAATACAATCGATGAAAGCAACCACAAAGATCAGGGAAATATCCCACTCAATTTGTTCTCAGATGGACATGGGGCTATTTCCTTATTCTAACAGGGGAGAGAGAAGAAATTTTATTTATGAATTAAATGTATATATGAAGTAATAAGTACCCTTGCACACTTCTTACTTAAATGAATAGAAATTTCTGTCTAAAAAACTTGAGTGGTGTGGATATTTCACCACTAACATTTTTTAAATTAGATCCACCCGGAATTCTAGCCATCTCTTATTGATCTGTTTCACAAACACTGCAGGATTTTAGGTCTTTTTAAAGTATAAACACATTAATAATCAATTGATCACCATTTAATAAGTTGCTTATCCTCCAGTCCAGTAAAAATTACATCTGTCTCTCTATCCAGAGAACAATTGGGATTTAGATAAAAGGAGAAAAGTATAATACAAACCACCAGTCAAACTGAGACTTGAAAGTAGGTTTACTATTGTAAAGCCACGTACTTTGGGATGTTTTTCGACAGTCTGGTGAATATACATACTGACATTGGGCAAAAAGGAATGCAAACTCAAGACACAAAGCTGATGATTGCTTCTGAGAAGCAAACTTTGTATGTTTATTCAATTGACTAGAGCTTAGAAAGGCAGACAAGAAGGAGCAGGAGGTTAAATATCAGTCCCGTATGTCCTTTGCCATTTAATTCTTCAATTCTTCTCTTCAGAGAGTCCCATGTCCTGGTTTAGGAACATCCTCCCGAGCAGCAGCTGGAGCCTCCAGACTGCTGGCCACTGCCACTGCTGCCACAGCAGTCAGATGTGTGGTGTCGATGAGATCAGCGGGGCCTGTGGTGGCTCAGACAGCAGCCGCTGCCCCCAGAGCCCCAGCAGCCCCCAGAGGTGGAGCTGCAGCGGGAAGAAACTGGAGAAGGGCATGGTGCTGGTCACTTCAGAGGGCACTTGCAGGGACACTGAGAGGGACACTCGGGAGTGAGACAATTGGGAGAACGCTGGCATTGCTGCTGGTTCTATTGACAGGACATTGTGGGGTTTTGGTAGATCTAACTGACAAAATAAAAGCATATACAGAAACTCAGTATCTAGAGGCATTATAATTTTCCTATTTGAAGTCGTTCTGCAGGGTAATAGAGAAAGATGTCTAAAATATGTGCATCTGTGGAAACCTTTTTTGAGACAAAGTATGTCTTCTTTACTTCTATACCTCTAGAGTCTTCCATGGTTCTTAGAATTTGTTAGTTATTGAATTAATAAATTGAGAAATGCTCGAAATACTGCAATAGATATCTCATGCCATTTTGAAGACAGGTTAAGTATAATACGCCTATAGAAAACCACAGATATAAAATAAATTTGGGATCTGCATAAGCATAGAAAAGCCTCCATCAGAGCGATGGGCTGGGCACCATTGGGCAGTCACTGAAATGGGTGCAGCAATCCAAGATCATGTATTACCTCCCTGTCTGACCACAGCCTTAACCCTTCCCAAGTCAGTTCCTGCTCTGCTGTCCTTACCCACTTTTCTGTCCTCCTCTTCCACACTCTACTACTCCCTTCTCCCGAAGTCTCTCTCCAACATCTGGGTTCCCGTAGAAACACTCACCCTGGGCTCAAACACAATCACAGATGTGTTCCTGAGGAGGCAGGGCAGAAGAGAAGCCAGTGGCAGAGATGCAATTTACATGGGCCCCAGGGCTGGGCTTCAGAGGCGCCATGCTTCTGGAAGGAGCAGGACATGGCTGTTGGATAAGTGGAGTATGTACAGGGTTATTTCTGATGTCCTCGTATCTCTGTAGCCTCCATGTGAGCTAACTGTGGGAAACCACAGGCTGCTCCCTCCCTCTTGGGGAGGGGGATACTTCTAGCAAATCATACCCTTTTCTCAGGCTGGGGTCTCAAGGCACAACCTTGGGACTTCGGCTCCAGGCAGAGGGTCTGGTATTGTGATGCCTTCCTTCTCAACTTCCTCTCTGAGTAACCTCTGTTCAGTGCCTCAGGAAGGCCTTTTGGTGCCAAGGTTTCAAGACTACCCCAGATTTAGCCTCTAACACATTCCAGCCACAGCTCAACCAAAGATTATGAGGCTTTCTCAGGTAGGTCAGTCCTGAGAGGCTGATCGTATCTACTACCTTAGACAAACCATTCTTCATACTTCTAGACCAGACCTAGTCCCCATTCCTACCTGTGGAGAGAGACTCACCTCAGTTAAAAAAATTCAGCCTAGAATTCAAAGTTCATTTTATTTGCCTTCTTCTACTTGGGTTACCATGGGATGTGTAACTATCAAAGTGTCTTTCAAGTAGAAGTTTTGGAATGTTTCAGTTGAGTTTTGTGTATGTGATTCTGCACTATTTAAATTAGCCTTGAGATTTCTTCCAATCCAAAAAACTTTCATCGATCCCCGGCACCACCAAAAAAAAAAATTTCATAGAATTATCTTTGTGTCTGCCAAGTGCACACATGCACACACACACATACACCCACACACACACATAAACTTACATGTACACACATCTACAACTACTAAAAAAAATTGAATTTTTTGACAAATATACAAGCAGAAAGGGGTCTTTCCCATCAGAAAATAAAATCACTTCCCTTTTAATCATTAAAATATTTGAAACAGACATTTTACTAATTAAATCACTCGCAACAGGAAAAAAATATAAAGAAATGTGGTATGAGTTCCTCTCACTTTCAGAAGGTCATGAAGGTAATCAACTCAGCCTGTAACTCAATCAGATTAATATCTCTATATATACATGTGATTATATATCATATAATTTATATTGTATATTATATAATAATATAATCACAAAGTACTTTGGGAGATACACACTGTGTAAAGTAGATGCCCAAGGATGACTAAGTTATTTGATATTAATGCACATGAAGAAGTTGATGATGACGACAAGAAAGATGACTAAATCTCAAATCCTCGCTTCTTCTCTGTGAAGACAGAAACTATCTGCTTCTAGTGGGCAGACAGTAGACAGATATTTCTACTATTACCCACTCAGAAAATGAGTATTGGTAGGAAAGAGTGAAGCTGCTAGCAAGAGTATTAGTTTTCTGCCAAGTGTATCTAAGGGGAAATCTGCCAATCCTCTGTCTTTCGCAATTTGGTGCCGCATGTTTATGGAGTTTATGGCTGGCAAACCTCAGCATAAAGGACTACTATAACAAGAGAAGCCACAGCTGAGCCTTTATTCTGTAGCCAGCACTGAGTTATAAGAAAAATGGAGATAAATTAACCTAGGGAAAATTAATAATCTCTGAAAAGGGATTTTTGTAGTGTTAGATCCTATGTAAACTCTTAGAAAATTTAGAATAAAAATACTGTCTATAATAAAACCCACATCATCACTAAAACTATTTTTTCTAAAGTTTAATCAAATTTAATAAAAGCTAGAAAGAGACATAATTATTAGAAACTAGAGTACAGTACAAGATTGTGATAATTTTAAATAATATGCTTCCAGATAGAGAATATTAAATATTCCAATATGAAAAAATATTGGCATTAGTGAGAACATTTTCCTAATAAAATATATATATGGTATTTTAACCTAGGAGCACAGAAATGACACTTTTCATTACAGCCACAGAGCTGGAAATTAGAAATCATTCTGATAAAAAATGATCAGAACTCAAATGAGTGAAACTATAAAATAACCCACAGAAGAATTAGACCAAGAGGACCATACTATTGTCTCAGAAGGGAAGAAATTATTTTCCCTAAACTAATTTGAAGATTTCATAAAACTCCAAAAGAAATTTAAATTTTTGTTCAGGACATAAAGTACTAAATTTAGTACTAAATGTAATGAAGTCCTAAATTTTAAAGTGCTATTCAAAGTCATTTATATTTGAGATTCTTCTATAAAAAATACTTGTCTTTGATCCCACATGTTATCTTGCCACTCCTGAGACAAAGTACCTGAGATAATTCAGGTTAAAGAAGACAATGTTTGTTTTGGCTCATGGTTTTGGATGTTTAAATTGTCCTGGTTTGTCCTGGTTTGTTAGGTCCACGGCAGCATAATACATCATGGCGGGAGTGTATGGCAAAGGAAGCTGCTCACCTCATGGTGGTCTGAAAGCAAAGAGAGGAAGGGGCAGGGATCCCAGTATCCCCATCCAGGGCACAACTCCGATGGCCTAATTTCCTTCTGCTGGCCCCTCTCCTGAAGGTTTCACTACCCCTCAATATTACTGGAGACAGGCCAAGCCATTAAAGCAAGGGCCTTTGGAGGACACATCAGATCCAAGCTGTAATGCATTTAGTTGTTTATTCAATTATTTATACCAATATGAACTTATCTAGGTTTATATTAGACTTTGAGTTATAATTAAATGCTCTATTATTTTTTTTCTCAAAATTATTCACCTTTGACCATTAGGAGCTCTTTTCATTTGACTTCCATACCCTTTTGATGAGCCCTAGAATTAACTATATATATATATATATTTTTTATTGATACATCAGTTTGTTTATTTATTCATTGGCTGAGGGATATTTGGGTTGTTTCCAGTCTGAGGTTACTCCCATTAAAACTTCTATGAACATGCATGTGTAAGTCTTTACACAGACATATGCCGTCACTGCTCTTGGATAAATAACTCAGAGTGGAATAGCTGTATCATTTGTAGATATGTGTTTAACTTTTAAAAAACTGCAACACTGTTTTCCAGGATGATTGTGCCTCTTGATATACCCATCATCTGGGTTTAAGAGTTCCAGTTCTGCCACATCCTCACCAACATTTCATATCATCAGCCACCTTAATTTTAGCTATTCTACCAGACACATAGTGGTGCCTCATTAGGGTTCATCTTTGGAATGACTGATATTGAGAATATTTTATATGCTAATTGTTGCTTGATTGACTTCACTTTGAATTTAGTTCAGTTTTTTTTTCAATTATGTCCATGAGGAATGTTAGACTACAATTTGTTTTTATTTCTTACTTGTTCTTTAAAAAAAAAAACACTTTTGAGGCAGGGTCTTGCAATGTAGTTCAGGCTGATCTTGAACTCACTATGTAGCACAGGCTGGTCTCAAACTCATAGCAATCCTCCTGCCTTAGCCTCCCAAATGCTGGGATTATAGGCATGGGCCACCACACCCGGCACTAATTTTCTTTCTTATATATATTTTTATTTTTTTTTTTACTCTTAAGTGAAATAAATCAGACACTCATGAGGACACATCGAATTATTTCTCTGATATGAGAAACCATAACTGTAAATAAGGACAAAGAGGTGTAATAGATATTATATAAAAGGAGGATGGTGTGCAGAGGAGAGGAGTACTAGAAGGAAAGAAGGGGAAAAGCAGAAAGGCAACAGGGGAAAGAGGGGAATAGGAAAATATGGAAAATGATGAATGAACCTGCTGTAAATAGGGAGGGAGGGAGCAGATGGGAGGGGCGGGGGAGAGTGGGGAGAACCAAGATACATCGTGTATAGGTACAGAATAAATGTAATGAATGTGACCACTGTATGTAGAATGTACCAATACATGCTCTTGGTTTAAAATAAAATAAAATTTAAAAAAAAGAATTAACTATATTTTGAATGAGCTCTTTTACCTTTTAGTGTTGAATGGTAAATCTCATTTAGAAAATAAGACCTGCCTATTATTATTTCCAGACCTTCTCAGCAGACAGGGTGAAGTAACATATGCATCTATATATAATAATTGATAATACATCTCCAATTGCTTCTTTATTTATATAAGGTAATAGATTTTAACTGAACATTATCAATAATCAGATTACATGTTATTTTGGTTGTCTTGGGTTTATAGTAATAAACCAAAAATGGTACAGACTAGGTGGCTTAGATAACAGACATTCACTTCTTACATTTCTGGAGTTGAGCAGTCTAAAATGAAGACTGGGACAATTTGGTTCTTGATCAGGCTTGCTCTTCTTGGACTGTAGGTAGATGCTTTCTTGGTGTAACTTCACATGATGGACAAAGAGAGAGATCTGGTCTCTGCATTCCTGCATTAGGGAATGAACCCCTTGGTGATGACTCCAACCTCCTAACCTGATCAAAACCAAATTATTTCTCTAAGGTCCCACCTCCAAGTGCCATCAAATTGAGATGTTTATCATATCAGTTTGGGAGGGGGGAACACAACCATTTAGTCCATAGCAGATGTAAATGAATTAAACCTGTCAATTAAAAGACAGTCAAATGATCAAATTCAATATTTTCAATTAACTTGACTTAATTGACATTTACAGAGTACTTCATACAGCAACAGCACAAGACACATTTTTTTAAGTGTACTTGGACCATTTGCTAAAATGGATCATATTAAAAAAATAAAAATAAAATAAAATAGATCATATTTTTTGCCTCGAAGCAAAATTTAACAAATTTAAAAGACCTGAAATCATACAAAGTATGTTCTTAGACTACATTTAAACTACAAATCAATTGCAAGATATCTACATTTACCAGGCACATAGGCAATTCAGCATCAATCTTTAAACAATTTATGAATCAAAAAGAAAGTCATAAGAGTGATTAGAAACCATTTTTATTTTAATAAAAATGAAAACAGAGCATCGAAGTTTATGGGATACATCTAAGATAGTTCTTTGAGAGGAATTTATGACATTAAGTGCTTGCATTAGTGATGAAGAAAGGTCTCAAATAAGTGATATAATTTCCTTAAGAACCTAAGAATACCAAATTAAGCCAAAAGCAAGAAAGAAGATAAAAATAGAATTAATATCAGGAACCAATTATATTGAGAATGGAAAGCCAGAAAAACAGAGACAAGGGTTGCAACTACATATATCATTTATGTTTATCCTTTCAGGAAATTGGCTTCTGGACAATCTCATTTGGTATCTTGATTTTCCCAGTAAAAATGTTTCTTTCAGTGCATCCCATCTGAATTCCTGCACCCTGGCTTGAGTATCTTAAATGTATCCTTTGGCAGAGTTTTTTTCCGAGCCCTAATCAGAAATAAATCATTGCCCAAAGCAAAGACTCCAGTCTTTAAAGGATATTTAGTTTTTCTGACCTGCCTCACATCTGTTTACCCAGAGAATAGGAATAATCAAGAAAGGAAAAAGAGTTTGCAATTGCTATACTGGAGCAGTGGAGCAGAGTCTGTAGGGGAGGAGTGAGTGAAAGGAGAAACCATCTATTAAGGATATGCAAATTATACCACAATATGATATCATTTTCAATTGGAAAACAATTAGGGTATCTGACAATATCTGGAGGCCAGGATAGAAACTCTTTTGTGTGGACTACCGGAACAATTTGTAATGTGTAGAACTGCTGCTGGAGTTTAAACTGATACAGTCACTCTAGATAATTTGCAGTTTCTATTACAGCCTAAATTTTCATACCACCACCCTTTTCAAAATCTCACCTAAACCATTTCCTTAAGAATGTATCTGTTTTAGATTATTTTGTGTTGCTATAACAGAAGACTAGATACTGATAATATATGAAAAAAAAAAAAAAGAAGCTTATTCAACTCACAGTCCTAGCAGTCCAGGAACATAGCATCAGCATGGGCTTCTGGTGAGAGTTCTGTGGCAGAGAATATCACATGGTGCAAGGCAGGGGGAGGGGTAAGAGAGAGGGAGAGAGAGAATGAAGGAGGAAGAGGAAGAGGAGGGAGAAGAGAAAGAAAGGCAAGGAGAGAGGGAGGAAGATCTCATACAGTGAGAGAAGCGAAAGAAAAAATTGATAAACCCAAACTAGTTTTATAGCAACCTGATTTCATAGTAAATAACTCACTTTAGTGAGGTGAGCAAGAATCCCTTCCCACTAGGCCCTACCTCTTAAAGATCCACCTCCTCTCGATACCATCACGTTGATAACCACACCTCAGGCACGTGAACCTTCGTGAAACAAACCATTCCTGAATCTTAGTAGTGCTCTATCCCCGTCACTTAAAAATGGCGACACTAACAGATAGTAAACTTCCTTCTTATTTATAGGTCAATTTTAGTGTAGTTTGTTTTGTTGTTTTCTTTCCCAGTGTTTATTTATTTTAAGATTATAACTTTCTTGTTATACATCTTGAGACCAAAAATAAAAATTTCTCTTTTTTATGTTATCTCAAAGATTTCCCATCTGTAACTGAGTCCTGAGTTTTCCAAACAGATATAGCAATGAACTTTGCAAACTCCATTTGAAAAATAGGCCTTGACTAAGATTACTTTGGAATTTCAGATTACTTTAGAGAAAATTGATGTATTTACAGCCCTGCATCAGCTATTATGTAAATGGTGTTTTTATCAATGAATATTCAGCTCTTTCAAGTTTTAAGTAATATTTTTCGATTTTTCATCTCAATTATTCTTGGGTTACTTCAATGTTCTTTACAGTGTTTGGTAATCGTAGTAATTTTCTCTAGCTACTGTAACAACTTACCACAGACTTCATGACTTAAAACAACAGTAATTTATCCTCTCACAGTGCTAGAGCCATAAATCTGAGTTTCAATGAGTCTGCTTTGGAGGCTCCTCAGGAGAGTCTTTCTTGCCATTTTGGCTTCTAGTAGCTGAGAGCATTCCTCACCTCTGACTTCCTTACTCCACATTCTGCCTCTGTGCTCACACTACCTTCTTTTCCATCTGGGTTAGCTTTCCTTCTGCTCCCTTTTACACCAATGCCCATGGTGGTGTTTAGATAATCCAGGATGATCTCATCATTTCAACATCATTAGCCCTAATAGCTTCTGCAAAGTCCCTTCTTTGTCATAGAAGATGATAGTCACAGGTTATTGCATCAGGATTTGGATGAGGACATATTTCAGTGGATCATTTCCAGCCTAACATAATAGTATCGGGATGTTGTTCTTTTTTTCAGCCTTCAACTTTTGAATCATTTAAAAAAGATATTTAGAAAAGCTATTGGTTTCTGTCTGTTGATCATTGTATCTGTCCATTTTCTCAAACATTTATAAATGGTGAATTTTTCCATTTTATATAAAACACTAAAGTATTATATATTTTATTGCATTGCTTGAAAATCTGCTACCATATTGAATGGCACCTTGGGGGGGACACTTAAGTTCCAAATTATAGCATCTGTCAATCATTTCCATGATCTGTAAGATTTTGTAAGCCCAATTATGAGTTCCCTGGGGTTCTATTTAAAAAGAACCAAGTTCTCTATCTATCTCTCTTTTGAGTATTCTCTATCTCTTTTGAATCTAGTTCTCTCTTTTGAATATTATCTCTCTTTTTTCTTTTTTAAACAAAATATCTATTCTACCCCTTTGTCCTTATTTACAGTTATGGTTTCTCATATCAGAGAAACAATTCGATGTGTACTAATAAGTGTCTGATTTATTTCACTTAATAGTATGTTCTCCAGGAACAACCATTTACATACAAATGACTCTAGTTTATCGTTTTTTATGGCAGTGTAGTATTCCATTGTGTAGAAAAACCACA
Organism: Hystrix cristata; assembly: GCA_004026905.1. Classification (NCBI taxonomy): domain Eukaryota; kingdom Metazoa; phylum Chordata; class Mammalia; order Rodentia; family Hystricidae; genus Hystrix; species Hystrix cristata. The sequence goes on along the minus strand of PVJO010034676.1, from coordinate 208 downwards.
TCTTTTTTATTTTTTTTTTTTATTTTAAACCAAGAACATGCATTGGTACATTCTACATACAATGGTCACATTCATTACATTAATTCTGTACCTATACATGATGTATCTTGGTTCTCCCCCCTCTTCCCCCCCTCCCCTTTGCACCCTCCCTCCCTATTTACAGCAGGTTCATTCATCATCTTCCATATTTTCCCATTCCCCTCTCTCC
>PVJO010034675.1:0-10699 GCA_004026905.1 Hystrix cristata | reverse complement strand
CAATCAAGCTTTGAGGGTAGTTTGGTCTGAGAGGGATTTAAGCTGGAGGGCCAACTGCCTATCTAAGTCTTCATCAACCAGTGAAAAGAAGTATAGTTTCTGGTGCTGTTAACAGGGATGCTAGTAAGCGGGAGGAGGCAGGTTGCCTGCTTGACGCATTTCCCGGACAAGCCGCCCTCGTGTTCTCGCAAGGCCTGTCCGACCTCATAGTCTTCACTGGCGGCAGCAGCTCTGGCCTCCCAGAGAGCACATCTTCCGAGTTCTGTACTTTTCATTTTTACCTGACATGAACTAGGCAAAAATTTAGGTGATGATGTATCAGTTTCCCAGTTTTTCCCTCATCTTTCTTCCCAGAGTGAGACAAAATAGCCACACTACAGATTTCTGCAGATTCTCATTTCTCACTATCTTCCACGAATCTCCCTCTTGTGGGTTGCAAGGCCATCGAGAGAATAGTGAACTAAATAAAAGCAAATGCATGTTCGACCTTCAAGCATTGGTTTCAAGGGATTCATCAGGTGTTCTCTACAGTGATGTTATGAGGTTCCAGGGTTTCTACTTAGATGTGTAACAAAAATAATTTAAAATTAGCTTCTAATTAAAAATAATTACAAAATGGTTTCTTCCTGTAAAATTCAGGGATTACTGTCAAAATAATCAGTAGTCACTAAAGTCAGGGTGTTGCTGATAAAAAGAAGGACTGTACTTTACATCGTTTGCACAAAACTTCAGGATTTTTTCCTATGGTCTTCATGACCTGTGACTTCATCTTATTAATTATGAAACATTTTCTTAATAGAAAGGTTTCCCTTAATTAGCAAAAAATCAGTAGTTCCTTGAGTTGATCAGAGGAATAGAGTAATAATTGGAAAGTACTTTACACAATTTTTAAATAACTTAGAAATATCATGTTATTTTTATCTGTGTGTAGTACTAAATACCCATGATGTCATAGAGTGTTTTGTAGGTGTACCCCATGATGAAGCAAGGTAATCTGTATGTTTGCATGCAAGTTATAATCAGATACAACATTAAACCCTAGTCCTGCTCTTGGTGGTTACTAAAGTGAAGGGTTCAGAGTAGGAAAAAAAAGGTTGGTTGAGAAGGAAGGTCTTTTGGGATTTTTCACTCCATTAATATGTAGATAATGAACAAGTATTTAGAATCATAATGTTAAAGTTAAAAATATCATTAATAAAATTTAACTAAATCAGCAATAGCATTTTATACTGTAGCACTGAAATAGGAAAGAAACATGGGGAAGTTGTAGAATTTCCCACTGTTAGTTTACAAATAACAATATTTAAGCACAAAATATTAAACCAACATAATTAAGGCACTTCTACCTCAAGAGTCAGTTAGCAATAATATTGAAAGTATCTAAATTACTAAATGGTAGAGCAACATACTCCCGTGCAGTCTAGCTGCACTAAAATAGAAATGTCTAAATTGAAGTCAATGCCGTGTTTTCTAAAGACCAATCAGGCTTCCGCAGTTGGTTTGAATAGTGCGCCTGAAATGTGAATGTAGGTAGCTGACTGTCATATGCGGTGACCATCGACAGCTCTCCAGTGTTGAAGGCTTGCGTAAGAGCTGTTGAGCAGGAAAGTAAATTTCTTAATATTTCTCCTTCTTTAGGGAGAGGACAAAAAAGGGATAGAGGCTTAAAACCTCCCTTTTCTTTCACAAATATTTTTGAAGGTTCAAAAGTGAGGAGGTGAAAGTGGATATGTCAAGACTTGTAGTACTCAAGCAGCTGCAAATTTCCTGCTATAGAAAAAATAATGGTATCACGGTTGGTTCCTATGTACACCTCGAGATAATTGAAACTTTCACCAGGGGATTTGGACTTTCTGTAAGAAAAAAACAATAAAAACAATAATTGGAAATTGTTCATTGTGAATACATTAGATTTGTACAGACAAAACAGTCATGAAGTGCAATTATAGCCAGTATTGCTATATTAGTATGAATGTTAATAGCATGTTTGTTTTTGAAATGGGTTGTGCATTCTGATAGATGCTTTAATCTAGTCATCTGTGTATCACTTGTCTAAGTACTCTCATTTAAGATGCCATATCCCTTCTTGTAGCAATAAAGGGGTAAAGCAACATTAATATTAAATAATTAGAAAAACAAAAGGGGAATGATTAAACATATTTACATAATTGAAATAACACTGTGTCGCAGTGGGAAATCGGGACAATGTTGTCTCCTTTCAAAGTAATTCATAATTCAGATTTTTAATTATGGCATATTCATTCATTTAAAGATGATTCTGGATGAGAGGGCCACTAATGAAATACAATCATTAGCATCTAAACAAAGTAATTTACAAAGTCTCCTTTAGGGGAAAAGATTTCTAGAACATCATCAATCACACAAGATATGCAAAAACAAGCAATTAAACCACACACAAGAACTACAACAGCCTTATATATCAGTAATGTACACATGAAAACATAACTGATTACAATGATTAGACTAGGGTAGTGTGGTTAATTTGTATTTTATGTAGTGATTCCATGAAAGAATGCACCCGGACAGACACATTACACACAAGAGGAACATCGTCTCATTAAAACACACTTAGAACACATTACCAAAAAACTCCTCCAAACCAACTTGGGTTTTGAGTTGTTGACTGGACTTCTACTTGGGATCAGAATTCTGCATACTTTAATAAAGCATCTTCCTTTCCCCTGTACTGCTTTTTGCCTGCTGTTGGTTTTTTTAATTGGGCAAAATATGAGATTAGGAAAGTATTTTGTGAGGGGCAGGTGCTGCCTTGGATTCTCATTATGTGTTCAAATCCTGCTTCAGGCTTCCAGTGATGGCGCACTTCTTGCCCTTACTGGCTCTTCCATATACACGATCACAGACCGTCAGGTATGCAGCAGGACTAAACGGATAGAATAATTCTCGGGCTTTTAATGCCTGGATATGGTCTCTTGCTAAGTGGGCCCGTAAGGTGGCTGGTTTCAAACACTGCTCCCACAGGCTACATTACAGTCTTGTTGAAAACCCATGCTACTTTACTCCAGCCCATTGATTTTTCTTTGTGCGGTGGAAAGAAGGCTTGGGTGTGAGAAGAGAAGGAATTAGAAGAGTAGTGTTGTACTGGGGAGGGCCAATCTACTGAGGAGGCTGGCACCCCTGGTGTAGGCTGAGCTGCCTCTGATCACCACCAGCTACAGAAGCCAAAATATGCTCTATTGGGCACTCGAAGGATAAAAATACTGGTTAATTTTCAACAGTGCTCCTTCATTTGACTTTACAATTCACAACAGTGAACATTAACGCAGCAATGGCTTGGTTGAGGAGGAGTTTAAAATTAGAGCCCTCTTCTCATTAGCCCCAACAGCCTGACCCAGGGTGACTGAGAAGCAATTTGTCGCCAGAGTCTCATTTCGCTTCTGTTATGGCTCCTTGTAAATGAAGCACGGCAATTTATTGTAGCACCTCTAGGAGTCAAGAACATAATGTGTAAAACACATACAAAAAAAAAAAAAATCTTTCTTCACATTCATTAACACCCAGCACATGGAGGCTGCTCCCTTTTCCCTCTAATGAAGGAGGGGATCTTAAATCTGAAGCTTTCCACCATGCGAAGAGCTCCTCTTCAGGCCATTAGAAGGAGGCTGAGTCAGACTGAAGAAAGGTCATTGACAAAAACAGAGAATGGCAACACGAGGAAAAATAGAAAATGGATTCAAGGAGAGACTTTACGAGCCTCAAAGAATGGAAAGTACATTTTTGGCATCAATGATCAACCCTTCCTGTCTCTCAGCATGTTTTCTGTTGTCAGTGAAGAAAAGAATATCTGGCTTTTTATTTAGCTGGAAATTGCTCTAGTGTTTGGCCAATTCTCATTTCTTCACCTTTGATCTGACCTCGCAAGAGGCATTAAGTTAGGCTCATTTGAAAAGCATATTGTCTACAATCTTTAAGATGTGTTTGCTTATTACTCCTCACCCCCAGCTGTCACACAAAACTGTAGAGTGTTCATGGTTTTAATGCATTCTGATTGTGTAACAGGCTGCCCTTGCCCAGGGCTGGCTGTGTGCTTTTATCTCACTTCCATGATTAATTCTGATTAACCGTTTGGTTTTGTGGGCTCTCACAGACGGCACCTCAAGACGAACCTAATAACAAATTGCTATAGGGAAAAAATCACAGGAGAGGACAGGATTGCCTGTTTGGATTCAGCACTTGAATGCTCTGACCTGTTTTATAATATAGTAATAGGCACTCAATATTTATAGTGATAATAGTGGTCTTTTAAAATTCATTTTAGGAAAAGTGAAACTTTGAGTTCGTGGCACCAGGTGAAATGTCCGTAAAATCTGAGAGATTTTCTTTTGAGAGTTTGAGTATTTAACAAGTGCTGGGTACCGGGCCAGGCGGGTGCGTGAATTAATTTACTCCTCACAATGCCATTACCATCGATGAAGCAGGAATGGGAGATTATAGCCGTCAAGTACAAATACTACTATTATTTTCCTTCTTCCCCGCTATGCCGAGGAGGAAACGGAGGCACACAGAGGTGAACTCACACGTTCAGACTCACAGAGTTAGAAAGTTACCGAGCTGGAATTCCAACCAGGCTGTTTTCCAAAAGCTTTCGCTCATCCTCTGGCCGTACCACCTCTCGCTGAGCACGGATTTTGTTCTAAATAGCAGTAACACCTTCCTCTTCTTATTGTGATTAAACTTAACATTTATTTTTCTGATGCAACAGGTTAAAAATTTTTTAAATGTTGAAGTTTATAGCAATCAGTTACTTAAGCTTCTATTTTACTGAAGGGATCCAAGTTATTGCAAGGAATCAAACATTACTCTTTTTTGCCTCACCTAGATAATCAGCTTCCATTTCCATGTTCTTTGGAGGACCAGAGACAACATTGCCCTCATAATGCTTTGTCTAAAGTAAGTACTAAGTAAAATTACGGATTGATAATCTAAACGTCTCTTCATTCTTTGATGGGTTAAAGGAGTCTTTACACCTACTGTATGTAGTCAGGTCCTGAGTTAGATGTTGAGAATGAAGATGGAAAAATTTATCTTCTCAAGAAGCATAAGAATAGGGAGGACTTGTTTACATTTCCACCAACACTATAGAAGAGCTCCTTTTGCACTGCAGCCACACCAGCATGTGTTATTATTTGATTTCTTGCTGATGGCCATTCTTCCTGGCATGAGACGAAACCTTAGTGTTGTTTTAGTTTGCATTTCTCTAATGGCCAGAGATGTTGAACATTTTTTCATACATTTTTTTAGACATCTTATTACAGTGGTACATGCATACCAATGTTTATAGCAGCAGAATTCATAATAGATAAGTCTTGGAAGCAGGCTATAAATCCATCAACAGATGAATGGATAAAGAAAATGTGCTATTTATACAAAACAGAGTCCAATTCAGCTATAAAGAAGGATAAATTCAAGACATTTGTAAGAAAATGAATAAATCTTGAAAATGTAATGTTAAGTGAAATAAATCTGATACAGGCTATCATATGGTTTCTCATACTTGAGTACTCCAAAATACAAATATAGAGCAAAATAAAAGATTGATAAAAGGGAACAAGGAGATAGGTATTTTGAGAATGGGAAGGAGACAAAGAGACCAAGGTGGGCAGGAAGGGACGAGAACGTAAAAAGATTTAAGATGTGTCATGTACATGTACCAATTACCCACAATGAGTATAATCATTCTACGTTGCAAACATGAACTAAAAAAGAAACAATAATAATGAAGATGGGAAAAGGGGATACGGAGATGGAGGGTGGGAACTGAGTGGGGAGGGAAACTGGAACAAAAAGAATCAAGATATGTTAAATACATGTACACACTCCCTAAGAAGAATGTAAACATGATGTACTACAAACATGTAACAAAGAGCAGACCAGTGGGAAGCCATATATACAAATACATGCAAAAAATGGAGTTTCCTCATCAATGATATAAGCCAAGGAGCTAAAATATGTATCTATAGATCTAGTTATCCAAGAACATGGAGTTGATGCATTCAGATAATTTCCTGAATTTCTTTCTTTCCTCTTCCTGCTTCTTCCTTCCTTTTCTCCTTCTTCTACTTTTTTTTTTTCTTCAAAGATGTTGATCAAATCCGGGTCCCTGTGCATGTTAGGCAAGCTCTCTATCACTAAGCTATACCCCAGTTCTCTATTTGTAACTTTTGCAAAGCTGCTTTGGTATTGCATGGACCCCAAGATAAAGATTTAAAAAGTCACACTCAGAGTTTGAAATAAATGCATTCTGTACTTTTCTGCCCATTTAGTTAAATCTTAATCTGTAAAGATCAATTGAATGGAACTGAGAGCCCAGAAATAAACCTACACAGATATAGCAGTTATTTTCAGCAAGGGTGCCAAGACCATTCAAAGAGGAAAGAACAGTTTTTAACAAATACCTGTGGAAAAACTGAATATCCACATGCAAAAGAGTCACTTACATATTCTGCAGCCAAAAACTAAGGGGAAAATTACTATGGAGGTGTTTAAGATCTTAATATAAATACTATGGTATTTTTATGGATTTTCTGGTACTTTGGTGGTTTCTCCAAATTTGGTATGATTTCTTATTCTGAATAAACATTCGTTTTCATGTTGGATTTTGTAATGGTAATTATATCTCTATATATTTTCTCTAAGAGCCCCTACCTCACCGATTATCTATCCTACAAGGCCTGTAAAACCTGCATTTGGTTCTCAGAACCAGGCAGGGTCTTTCCCAGCCCACATGGCACATCATGTGACAAGTGGATTAAGGCTGAATTTTAGTTGCTCTTGCGACCTCATCCGAGTGCATGTTGCAAGTTCTACACAGCAGCCCTGTGACCTGCCATATGTGATGTTGCAAATGGAATTTGTTCTTCTTGGCATAGAGTAAGACTTCTTCTAGACACTGTTGTTCTAATATGAGGTTTCCGAAGCTGTTGATGGCTGTATTTGGGGCACTGAAGTGATTTAGCTCTGTATGGTTTCATTAATTTAAAAAATATTTGTTGAGTCACTAGTTCAAGGCCCCATGAGAACGACAACAACAAAAAAGTGAGAGCAGATTCTGTACTCCAGTCACAGTGTGGAAGAGGAGCTACGATGTATCTGTGAGTTAGCACAATATAGCAACAGAGAGCCTGGGTTACTGGTAGAGCAATCATGTAATGTGTTGTCTGGACTAGCACACTTTTGAAAGTGAAAAAAGACGCTGCTAATAATTAGGCTCAGACCACAGACTTAAAGCTGATAGTTCTGGGGAAACCAGGACTTATGGTCATTTTGGCTATAGAAAATTGTGGGAGGGGAAAATCACAGTGGAAAGGGCCATCTGCATCTATTGTTAGGTATAAACTGAGGCCCAGAGGACTAGTGGGTTAGACAAAGACATGAGAAGAAAGTGCTATGTCATAGACTTCTGATACCGCTTATTTCAAGGTTGACGAAACCCTCTAATGTTCGTGTATTATGATACTGAAAAACTTGGAGAGCTGCTAGTCAGACCACATATCTCTGACTAGTCCCTATTTGAAAGCCATAAATATTCCAAATAGTACTTTTCAGCAGTGGCCAAAAGCATTTTCTTAGGAGATAATGTTTTCTATCAAATGCTGTTTTAAAATTGTAGCATTAGACGGTCTTTCGTACCTTTTATCAGGGTGTCTGCAATCTGATTAGTTGCTTAAAAGATGATTATTTCCCTGTGTTCAACCCATGTGTCTGCAAGGACAGGGCTGCAAGCAACCAATCAAAGCTCAAGGCTTAGAAATGGCTGGCTATCATGAGGACTAATCCGTGGACTATTTTAGATACTAAAATTCTGACAGCTTGCTCTTGTGACAAAGATGTTAACAAGGAAAGAAAATGGCACTAATTTAATCTATTCTTATAGTTCATTCTAAAATGAGACTAGCATGACACCAAGTTATAATAATAAATACTATAGTAATTTCACAATTCTTCCTACATGCTGTTCACAGTCCTTTCACATGCAAATCTGCCAGCCATTGCTTCATGACAGCGATTTTAAGTACATTAAAGAATTCTGAATTTTCTTATACTTATCTCCTAATTACACTGCAAGAACAGACACTGAATAGTACCATGTACTGGCCTCTGACTGGTGCAGAGCATTTCTCCATAGCATGGAGTCCCCCTTCTCCTGACATAGCATCCGTGTTTAGTAGCATTGGTTTCACCAGCAAGATGATCACTAGGAGTGATGAAAGAGAAGCGAAACTTGTCAGAATTAAGTCATTGTGAAATGAGGAATGGACTTGAAAAATCATATTAAAACTATTTTTAAAATGCACATATATATATATATATATGTGACCAGAGATCTTGGGTATCTCACTGTCGTTTGGTGCCTTTGAGGCAGGTAACTGGCCTCTGGGCTGGTGCGCAGGGTACAGCACAACACTGGTATTGTGTGAAACTACGAAGAAAGTGCCAACACTGTGAATCTTACAGACTTTGAATCCCAGAACAATTGGAATTTTTTATATGTGTTAGCAAATGGCAGTGGCTGGCACTCAGAATGCATAGATCCAATATGCTGGAAGAATTGGAGATTTTTGGTGGTCTTGAAGAGAGTGAAAAGTCTGGGGAAAGTGTCTTCCTCTGATCTAACCTAGTTTATGACCCATGGAAAGGTATGCTCTAGAAGCAGCCAAGCTAAGTATATTGGAAGATCCTTCGCTTTGTTGAAACTGCAAGGGAACGGTGATCAGTTTCTTTATACGCTCTCACTTTTAAATGTGTTCTCATGTTTGGTGATTCAATAATGAGAAATTGTGAGATACAGAATGAAAATATCTGCTTTTTGGGAAATGACTTTATACTGAGTCCCCCACCCCTGACTGCAGGAGTAGAAAATTGTGACTGAAGGAAAGTTCCAGGTGACGGCTATTTTTCCTGATTTCTTTAACATCTTGCCTGCCAAGAGAGTGAAGGCAGGCTCTGACACTGTCAGTAACTTCTCTGTGTGCTTGTTTAATTAATTAAGGACTGTAGGTGGACTAGAGCCTCTGGATTTTGCTTAATAGCCTTAATTGTGTAGGGAAACAATACACTGTGTAAATTAGTACACACTAGACATGACATAATTATCAGGGCAGGGTGGACAAAATTTTGTTGAAGTGCTGCTTAAAATGAGTCATTTCAATGCTGAAAATATATTTTTTTTGTATTTTAGGCCGAATGCCCTGAATTATTCTTTCAGAAACCAGGTTCCAATTATTCTGAATGCCAGGTAGGAGGAAAATAATAAATTCTGTGTCTTCTGAGATAAAAACCACATTTTGTATTAGACTGCTGGGCAAACACAATCACTGTAATTTAGGAAGGTTGCTATTACTGTATGAGCAAACTTTTTTGTATTGTTACTGTTTATTTTAAATGCAAGGGCATATTTTCTAGTAGACACATAATGAAAATGGCCTTGTATTAAAATTGTTTACCTGCTGTTTGCTGAAAAGGGTTGTAAAAATTAGAAATAAAATAGACCTTGTATGTCACCTAGCTTATCTCAAGAAGGGCAGAGAAAAGATTATATTCTAAAGCAGCTTTTGTAGGGGAACCAAAAATAGCCCACACTCTTCACTAGTCTTACTGAATACTGTAAATTGTAGGAGGCGGGATGAGATAATTTGTGTCTATTCAGGAGGAAAACAGTATTCCTACAGAAGTTGAGAAAAGGTGTACCAATTTATTGGCTGAGTTCCCACATTTGAGGACTTTAAGGTCAAAAGAATTTTTTAAGTTCCCCAAATTGATTGTGCTGACTTATGCAGTACTGTAGAGTTCTAGAATTTCTCTGTTAACTCATTCAGTTACCTGGACAAGTACCTGAGCACTGGGAGGGCAATCTCATTCTCTAGATTGGTTGGAATTTTACTACTTCTTCTTTTCCCCCTGAATTTTCTAGAAGTTGTGAGTGGAAGCAAGACAAGGCAAAAAGGCACGTACAATCAGAAAGAAGCAGAGGAGATATGTGAAGTCTAGATAAGTCACATCAGAAACAAACCCCTCACCCATCAGGGTTGGAGTAATGCGGGAGCCATTAAGTGGAATCAGCTCTTGGCAAAATCGTGAAGCAATACTGGCTAACCCTTCCCTTGGTTTTGGAGATATTTTTATTCTTTTCTCCATTCTTTGCCCTTTGCGTCAGTGGTCGCCAACTGCCTTTTTCATTCCCCAGGATTCGAGAACCTCCTCTAGTTGGCTAGAAGCTTCACCACACTAATCTAGAAAGAAAATGATGTTAGATACTAAGCTACGTCTTTTACACATTCAGCTTCTCTTTTGGCACTCTGCCCCACTCCTTCTAGCCAATGTCAGACTTCCCTTGTGACTAGAGGAAGTGTTATTCACAAGTCTTAGCAATTTAAGAATTTCTGGAGCCTGCTAATAGCCTCTGCAGCCACAGCTGCTAACATGACCCCCAGAGATGCCTGCTTCTTGGTGTTCTTTTTTTTTTTTTAAACCAAGAACATGTATTGGTACATTCTACATACAATGGTCACATTCATTACATTAATTCTGTACATGATGTATCTTGGTTCTCCCCCCTCTTCCCCAACATTTTTAAATCTTTAAGCCACTATTTTTCAAGTATCTTTCCTTTACCAAACTCTCTCCCATTTGACGTGCCCTTTATTAATTTTATTCTTTTTAT
>PVJO010034674.1:0-10679 GCA_004026905.1 Hystrix cristata | reverse complement strand
TTTTTATTTTTTTTTTTTTTTTTTTTTTTTTTTTTTTTTTTTGTTTTTTTTTTTTTTTTTTTTTTTTTTTTTTTTTTTTTTTTTTTTTTTTTTCTTTTTTTTTTTTTTTTTTTTTTTTTTTTTTTTTTTTTTTTTTTTTGGTGCTGGGGATCAAACTCAGGGCCTTGTGCCTGCAAGGCAAGCACTCCATCCACTGAAGCCCTCTCTTAACCATTTGATAGTGAATTGTTGACATGATAGCCATCACCTCTAAATACTTTGGTATGTATTGTTTTATAAGTAAAAACATTCTCCTAAATAATAACAATATAGTCATGAAAATTAGGAAATTGTCATTGATATATTATTACCATTCAATTCTAAGACTACATTCAAAGATCACCAGCTTTTCCAATGATTTCTTGGTAGCAGAAGGATTCAGTTTAGAATTATGTGTTATCTTCAATTGTGTGTCTCCTCAAACTGTAATAGATCCTCGGTTTTTCTTTGATATCCCCAGCATTTTTTAAAAGTACAGGCCAGTTATTTGGTACGTTGTCTCTCAATTTGGGTTTGTCTGATATTCTATTACGGCTGGATTCAGTGTATGCATCAGTGGCAGGGTATCACAGAAGTAGGGGTGTGTTTTCCCCACACCTTTCAGATGGCACATGGTATCTGTTGTCTCCATACTGATGATGTGTTTGTGTCCATCACTTGTTTAAGGTGGTATCTTCTGCAGTTTGAATATTGTGTGTCCCCCAAAGCTCCATGCATTAAAGGCTTGGTCCTCAGCCTGTGGCACTAATGGGAGGTGGTAGAATCTTTAGGAGGTGGGGCCTAGTGGACAGAAGTTAAGTCACTGGAGACTTGGCCTTGAAAAGAATGTTGGGACCCCAAGCCCCTTCCTGTCTCTCTCTTTTCCTGTCTGCCATGCAGTCAACAGGCCTTGTCTACCTTCTTCTGCTTCAGTGTACTACTGTTCTGTTTCCTAAAGGCCAAAGTAATAAGGCCAACTCACTATGGATTGAAATCATTGACACTGAACCAAAATGAACCTTCCTCCTTATAAGTTGTTTATCCAAAGTAGTTTGTCATAGCAATGGAAAGTTAACATAATGTCTGCCAGGCTTACTATTATAAAATCACTTTTTTTTTCTTTTTCATTAAGTAAATATTTTTTGATAAGTTCTTTTGAAACTACCTAAATGCTCATTTTTCATCAAACCTTGAAGGCATTTATTTATAGCAATATGAACTTATGAAGTCCTATTTTCTTAAATAGTTTACAGTCAATTGCTGTCATTATTTTATGCTTGTATTGATCTGTATCTGTATGTAATAAATAACCATTGTCATGCTGATGCCTTTAATTCTAGTTCAGTACACTGCTTTATTCTGTTTTTCCCTCTGTGCATATTTGTACCTTCCTTCTCTGAGAGTGCTGAATCTCATTCCTGTTGCCCTCAATGTGTCATTATAACATAATACATAGGTGTCACGTGTATGTCATATCCGTCCCTCTGAATGTAACCAGTTTCCCGTTTTTACTGCTGTACCCTATCCTAAATGGGCACCTTAGTCCTTCCGCTTAGGCTCTGAAACCCAGCATCAGCTTTTCTTTCTCTGTGGACAGCCTCCTCACTCTGCTCTAGACTGCTGTCGATTTGCCTCCTTCACTCTCCATCCTCCTTTAATCCAGCCTTCTGAAGCTCGTAGGGTATTGTAAACTGATGTGGTCCTGTCATTACCCACTTTGTAATCCCTTTTCATGTTGCTCTTAACATAAGCCCCTTCACTAAAATATATCAAGATTGTTTGTGGTCTTGCCCTTCAACTTGACTAGCATCGTCTTCCACCACTCTTCCCTAGTGCAGCCTTCCTGAATAGTGCCTTGATTATGCCATGTGCCTTTCTACCTCACCTTCTTTCCTTCCACTCCCTTACACTTTTTATTCCATTAGATCACTTGGATTTTATCCAGTGACATTCCATCCTTGAAAAGCCTCACGAGATACCCCATTTCACTCTCTCTTTAGCACACCTGCTTTGTCTTGCCAAGGAGTATACCTTCGTTGTAACTGTGTTAACCTGGTTATCTAGGTTAATTTACTTGTTCTTTTCCCACTGTTGTGCTTGTGAAGGCATATATCACCAGTGTCTCCTAGATGTTGCATAAAACGTAGTAAGGTATTAATATGGGTTCATTTACTAACTGAGTGGGTAAATCCTTTTAATGAACCCTGAGGACACCCCCAAAGGCACACTCAGCATAGTAGGAGAATGATCTGCAATTTAAGACAGAGATTAATGATCTGCAATATATGTTCTGCTGGGCTACATAGGTGATAGTGGGTCCAGCCATGGTCTATCTGGAGGGAAAGCCCAGAATGTTTTAATGAGGCATTGAGAAAGTCTTTTTGTTCTTTTGTTATTGTTGTTGTTAACATAGTTTTGTTGTTGTTGTTGTTGTTATTTCAAACATAGTTTGTGAAATCTGCTTTGGATTGTTATACAGGTTTTCTTATATAATTACCAACTTTCGGTTAAATAATCAACCCAAGAAATACAGCTTAATGGCCCCACCTAGTCTGCTATCCTAATTAACGTTCTTTGATACCTATTTCGTATAAACTTTTTTCAGTATGTTGAATACACATTCCAGAGTAAATTAGAAATTCCCTTGAGAATTACAACTTGCTAGGATACTTTGATCCTTTCATTATCATTTATGCATCATGAAATGTCACAATTTCTGTTCATAAGCACAGAACTGCAAATGTTTGTCAGTTAGTTGATCCATCTAAACATGCTAGTTTAGAAATTGAAGGAATATTCCTCAGGAATGCAAGCCATTGATAGTCTAACTCAATTTACACTCCTTCTAAATCTAGCAACAGTGCTTCTATAATTGGTAAAGTTATGACAGATCCACCTACTCAAGAGTTACGCTGAGTCCAGCATTTATAGTTTTTTCATTTATGGAGCTATTAATATGTTTTCCCTCATATGAATATTCCTACGCTTCATAATTCACTGTAGAGACACGTTTGACCTATTCTTTCTTCTTTGGAATCTTGTGTTTCCTTTTCGATTCACATAAACCTCATTTTTGGATATAGCAGGATGACGTAGTAAGAAAAAAAAAAAGCATTGCAGCAGAGAGTTAGCAGTCCTAGGTTTGGGTTTCAGCCCTGTGACTAGGTAGCTGTACTCATAGGATAAATCACTTCCTTATCTCTGCGTGTCTCTAAATCTAGGAGCATTGGAGTTAATTGTTACAACCATTTTTTTTTTAATGAACTGCAAAACTTGTTAAATGCAAAATCTTTCTCCCAGTACCCAGAGAGGATAGTAGTCACTCTAGCTAAAGTGATGGCCAGGGTCCCGAAAACCTGCTCTTTCGATTTTCTCTGTGCTGTTCTTAAGACACATTCTCCCAACTACATGTGATCCCTAATCCTCCTCAGAACATGGGTGTTAGTGACTGGGCCAGATCTCTGAGGCCCTTCTTACCTTTTCTGGTTTTGTTTATCCTTCATCCTTGTCAGAACCCATGGCATAGTCTCACCGGTAATCACACACCCAAAAAGGGCAGTCTCACCAGTGCCACCTCTTTCCACTTGGCCCCTTTCTCTGGCTCCTGCAGACATTATAGATGTGACCAGAATGAAGAATATTTGAAAAGTACCTTATTGTACTGTGATTCTTCCTCCATTTTCCTTGAGGTTTTGAAACTTAATTTTTCTTCAATTTTTTATTGTGGTACAGTAAACATAACATAAAGATTTATCATCTCCACCATTTTTAAGTGGTACTAAGTACATTCATATGTTGTGGAATCACCACCTCCATTCGTTTCCATAGGTCTCTTCATTTTGTGAAACCAAAACTCTGATCCCATCAAACAGCTCCCCATTCTCTCCCTTATGCTTCTGGTTACCATCATTCTATTTTCTGTCATGATGATTTTGACTATGCCAAGTGTCAAATGTGAATGGAATCATTCAATATTTGTGTTTTTGAGACTGGCTTATTTCACTTAACATAATGTCCTCAAGGTTCATCTACATTGTAATGTATCAGATTTTTCTTCCTTTGTAAAACTAAATATCATTCGGTTGTATGTCTTTGCCATATTTTGCTTATCCATTTATCTGTTAATAAACACTTGGGTTTCTTCCATGTTTTAGCTGTTGCAGTAATGCGGCTATGGACGTGGGTGTGTCCATATCTCTTTGAGACTCTGTATTCAGTTCTTTTGGGTATATACTCAAAGTGGTATTATTGGATCATGTGGTTACTCTATTTTTAACATTTTGGGAATGACTATACTGTTTTCCATAGCACCTGTATCATTTTACTCTCACCAACAGTGTACAAGTGTTTTAATTTCTTCATATCCTCACTGACATTTGCTATTTTGTTTGTTTTACTGTAGCCATCCTAATATGTGTGCAGTGGTATCTTATTGTAGTTTGGATTAATGTAAAACATGTCTTCGTGTATTTATTGGCCATTTGTAAATCTTCTTTGAGGAAATATCTATTCAAGCACTCTACCCATTTTTAAATCAGGTGGTTCATTTTTTTGTTGTCAAATCTTAATATATATATATTCTAGATATTGATTCTTTGCAAAATTTTCTTCCATTCTGTGTTTTGCCTTCTTTCTACTCTAGTGATGCTGTGTGGCTTTTTTGTTGTTGTTGTTTTGTTTTGTTTTGCTTTTTGTGGTACTGGAGATTATTTCAGGGATAATCAGAAGCTGGAGAAAAATTACTTAAGTCTGATCAAATTTATACCAACTGACACATATATTGGAAAGTCAAGTTAATACCATATGTAGATCTTTCCTACTTCTAGTAGGGAAGTTTGCTTGTAAAATCCATTTTTGGATGAATAGTTTACTGGTAAACCTATGCAGTCATTTATATGTCCATCAAGTATTTATCAGGAGCATATTTTCAGGGTAAGCAGCATGCTATATACAGCGAATACAAAAATAAATGGAATACAGTCACTGCTCTTAAGGAACCTAATCAGATAAATTATAAGAGCATGTATGTAAACAATGTTAAAACACAAAAGACATAAGGAAATATCACCATATAAAGGTCTATAGCAGTAGATGTGAAATATTGCACAGGAGAAACCATTTATCAGGTGATAGTTCTTATGAGAGGATTTGGCATTTTATTTGGACTTTAAAGCATAGGTCCAACTTGGAGATGGCTACAAGGCAGAGTCTCTGGTAGGCTCCATTCTCTGTTGTAACATGTGTGCCTTGTGCTGGTCTCCACAGTTAATAAGAGTGTGGTACCAAATGGCTAAAATAAGTTGAAAATAACTAACTGCCTTATTGCCATGGGTACCAGACAATCTGAGGCAAGTGATGTGCTGGGTGGGTGGATTTAGAGGTGTTACTGGCTTCTAGTGTCCTTTTCCTTCTGTCCTCATATAGAGAATCACCTGGGAAGAATCTCTAAATTCCAGAACTCAAGGCAATCTGGAGAGGAGAGGACAGACTATAGCTTTAATAGTAGGAAGAATGGTCTGGTAATGGAAAGTATAGCAGACCAAGAGTCTGGAAGGATCGGGAGAAGTGAAACTAGCATTTTGTCAAACACCTTCTTTGTGCTGGTTCTGTGCTTGGCACTTTCACATATTTGCAAAGCTGTGCAAGCTTGTTGTTTCCCATAATGCCTGTATTTGGCATATCATATGGAAAAAAACAAAAGCATGCAGTGTCTTTGCAAAAATTTTTTTTTTCTGTAGTAAAAGTTCACCATATTTGGGCAGTTCTTAAGTTGTAGGACAAACTTGTAAAACATTTTGTGTATTCAGATGGCATCTGCTGTGGACTTTCTGCCTTTAGCATGGACACCTCTTACACATTTTCATTTTTTGGGTGAGAAGCAGGGAGTGCAAAGTGTCCTGAGGCCCAGGATGAGTTGTCGTGCTGTTTCCCAAGAACCAGCAAGTCTGGAGACTGCCTGGCTGCACCCACAGCCTGGCGCAGTGGGAGATTGCTTTAGCCAAGCTTTCCTCTCACAGGTGTGGAGGTCTGCAGCCCATCTTTGTCCTCTGAGGGCCCAGAATTTTATAGTATGTAGTAATTAGTGTTCAGATAACCCAGGGATGAAATCCTTTTTTTAGCAGTGTATTCTGTAATATTTGATTTGCCTTAATATCATCTGTATTAGTCAGTTTAATAATTTACAAGAGAAAATGTTGCTTATAAGTGAAGGAAAACCAGCTTAAGCGTATGGGGCAATTTATTTGCTTTCTAAAGCCAAAAGCAGATTGAATACCCAAACCACAGAAAGAGCAGGGACACAGCTGGACATAGACCCATGGGAATGAAGAATATGGACGTTGCCAGGACTCTGGCCTTTCTCTTCTTGGTTTCTCTCTGTAAGTTAACTTTATTCTCCTCTGCTGTAGCCCAGCCTCTTCCATCTGTTGGAAGTATGGCTACTGACAGTTTCTTCTGCCTCTGCAGGGGAACTGGCCTACCCTTTATCGTAAATCTAGAGGAAGGAACTAGTCTTGTCCCAGAACAAACAGCTGTTCCCAGAGGCTAGGAACTGGTAACACTTTCCAAGACTCTAAGGATATAGAACTGAGAGTAGGATCTAGAAGAGAGAGGAGCTGCCAAAGAGAGAATGGGGTCCTAGGCAGGCAGTATCACAGATGTCCACTATGTTAGCTGCCACTATAACTCTGTTTTTTTGTCCTCCACAAAGTGCAGTATAAAGGATTCAGGTAGAAATTTTATCTACCTTTTCTTTAAGTTATGGTGACGTACTAAGAATACATTACCATAAATACATTACCATAAATAGCGTTCACATCTGTTCCATATATGATTATGTTAAAGCTCATTTTTCCCTTTTTTGGAGGGAAGGGGGTTCTTGGATAAAATCTGACACGAGGTTTGTATAAGTAGGTCTGCATGAAATAATATTCAGAGATAGCCCAAAATCTAGTTCAATATGCTTTATAAAACAATTGTAAAAGTTAATGCTTTAAAAAAATCTTGAGGGCTCTTCCAGCCAGATTCATTAAAACTCCAGTTGGTACAGAAGTAGAGGAAATCCCTTGCTACAGATTCTTCCCTTAACAGCTTTGGTGAGTAGAAAAGTTGGTAGAAGCAAGAAAACGTCATTCGCTGACCTTGAGGACCCTGGCTGTGCAGCAAGCTTCCTATCACTTAGCTTCTCCGGCCTCCTGGAGAAAAGGCTCCATTGCATGCGCTTCAAGAACATCACTCGTATTCAGTGAGAGCTGGTGGGTCTCAAGGCTTTGTCTGTTAGTTATAGTTATGGAAGGCACAGTACTGATCGACCAACAACATCTTCATCATCATTATTTTAAAAGAGCCAGGATGTAAATAAACCCCTGAAGTTTATTTGTACAACATGTGTTTCAATTTAGCTTTATAAACAGCAGCTATAACCAGCATATTAAGAGAAAGTACAGCTTCACAAGCAGATTCTTGCATAAATGAAAGCTGTGTAATGGTCTTTGTTTGTGAAAATTAGCATGATGTAAAATTTTTTAAAAAAGTAACTCCATATTGTATTGTGACCTCTTGGTAGTAATGAACTCGAGATGTCTCTTGTGGAGGACATGGGCAGGTGGCAGTGGCTCTGTCCTAGTGGCCTGGGCTCACCCTGTAAGAGCTGGCTATTTCAAGAATGTTGCAGTTATCCTTTCCTGACCTGAAAGTGCTGCTTATTTTCACCGAATAGAGTTAGTTAATCATAGAATATACCTAACCATACATTATTGAAGGAAGGTTGATATTGTAGCCTTAGAACTCCACTGTCTTTGGAGAAGCCACTTTTCTTCCCTGAGTCTATGTAAAGATCTAGAGCATACATTTTATTTGGCAGAGTGACCTCTACAGCCTTTAGTCTTTATACTTTTATAGATTTTAATAGCTTCTAAAAGTAAACATTAAGACACATAAACAAGATACTTTTCTATCTAATTTGAATATTTGTTGAATGCCTGTTGGAAGTAAGGTAATCTGTTCTGGGTACCAGAGGAATAAGAAATGGATATTCATGATCTTTTAGAGCAGTGATGTAGAATCTTCTAGAGATGAGTACCCAAACAGCAACCCCAAACCCACTTATTTACAGCAGAGTGCCAACACTGCAATGAAACCTGAATACTGAGGTTTTAATTTAGAAAAAACAACTCATATATAAACATCTTTTGTCTTAAAAGAAAAATACAATAACATGTGTATCATAGGTCACCACACTGTTTTAGAGCATGCAGGATTTAGACATTAAATGGCGAACAAGTAAATATATAATAACTCTCTGATACCTTTCCTGCACATGGCTTTTCAAGTTTTTTACACATTTCTTAATGACTGATACTGGGTCTCTTTAAGCCCAATAGCATGCTGGGATACTGGCAGTGGTGATAGGGCATCATGGTTAAAAGTCCAGGTTCTGAGTCGACATACATGGGTTCAAAACTCATCTTCAGCCAGGTGTAGTGGCACAGGTCATAAAGTACAAGCTTCACTTAGTACATTTCAAAATAAGATTCTGTTTTTGAATATTTTAGGCTTTTACAACTTATCAAAAATTCATAGCTTTTGTATAATGAGATGTTTACCTAGATCTAGTTTTTTGCCACTATAGGAACACTGGTTAATCCCAAGTCTGGTTTAATATCATTTTTAAATGTTAATTAAATGGTGCTAACCAGACTTTTGACATACTGTAAGATAACTTCTTTGTAGTCATTCATGCCTCCAGACTGATTTTGCTAGTAATGGTTATAGATTTGTTGTAAGCCCTTTTGAATTGAAAAATACAGTGGCTTTTTTATAATCATCCTATATGACCTGTGGTTTGTAATGGTTTTGGTTTGGTTAATGTCTATCAGCAATTAGTTAATTGGTAGTTTGTACCTGTATTGACACTAATGTTCTCAACATACAGGGACTTGTTAATGGCTGCTATCTTTACTTGTAATAATTAGCATATCAAAGGAGTATAGCATAATGATAAAGTAGACTTGTATTTACTTTCATTTCCAAGGCTAATTGTTGTTTTTTTCCCCTATACCACTTTGATATTTGCAAAGATCCTCAATTGAGAATAGTTATATAAATGAATCATTATGATTTAAACAGAGATGTTGATTCTTGTTAGTTTGTGTATCCTTGCCTGGGTACCATGACTGAGATTTGGGTTTTCTTTAATAAAATCTTTAGTCACTGATTTAAGGAACTAAAGAAATAAACGTTGAGAATCTTACTAATTGAAAGAATTTTCTATCGTATCCTATCAGTTTTATACTGTGGATCTTGAAACCCAAATATTTCTCACATTGGAAAAGCAAGTTCAGTGGTTAATTTTGTTCACTTATCCATTCTTTCTATTGTCCCTGAATTAATTGTTTTTTTTTTAAACCAGTTTGTTATGTGTGTACTATATTCCAGACATGGTTGGATGCAAAAATGAACACGAAAAGCTTTCAGACTCTAAGGAGTGAATATCCTACAGGAAATATTCACTGTAAGTCACAGAAACCTCTTTCTGTTACAGTTAAGTGCTGAGCCTAAACCACTGTTAAATCTCAGCAGAGTACTATGGCTGTATCTGCCTGGCCATATATATGTGACTGCCTTACGCACTTGTATAAAGGTAGAAGACAGTATTTAACTTTAGCATGGGAGCATCTTTTCCCCCATTTTAGCCTGTGGCAATTTCACATGGTGCAGATAACAAGCCCTGAAAATGTATGCTTGTACGTTTTAAAATGTCCCTTACTATGTTATAACCATCTCTTGTTTTCCAAATGCTGCCATTAGTGGTTACAGTAATCATCTGTAATGTTAGCTTCTAAGAACCATGGTACGAGAGCTTCTTTTCTAATTTCCCAGATGGGAGGGAACACATGTACAAGCCTGTTAAAGTTGCAGAAACTGGAAACAGCACTGTGTGGATTTGTATTTTTGGAACTCTTGGACTTAATTTTAAGTACTCAGAGTCAAACTTAGGTATCTATTAGGAATCAAATGCCAATTCAAGGAAAATTCATGTGCTACTCCAAGAGGAATAAAATGAAATGAACTCTTGAAAATAACTAGTTTTACATTCAGACCAGTGTTTCATGCACTTTTTGTAGGATGTCAGAGGATAAATGTTGATTAAATAAAACATTCCTTTTCCTTTGAAGATTGTCTTTAAGCATTTCTGTTTTTTCACTAAAATAATAGTGAAGTAGAAAGTTAAAAGTAGGAAAGGGAAGTAAATAATTATAAATGATCCATAAGCATATAGAACAAAATTGCTGATTTTTTTATTTTTTATTTTTTTAATTTTTTTTATTATTTTTACCAAGAACATGTATTGGTACATTGTATACATAATGATCATAATCAACATGGTTATTTTGTACCTGTACATGATACATCTTGGTTCCCCCCCTTCCCCTCCCCTCCCTCCCATTCGCCCACCCCTCCTTATTTGCAACAAGTGTAGCTACACTTTACCATTTTTTCCCCTTTCATCTTACTTTTCTTTTAACCTTCTTCTTTATCCCCCTTTTCCCTATCTAGTTCTCTCTTTTGAATACTATCTCTCTTTTTTTTTTAAACAAAATATCTATTCTACCCCTTTGTCCTTATTTACACTTATGGTTTCTCATATCAGAGAAACAATT
>PVJO010034673.1:0-10600 GCA_004026905.1 Hystrix cristata | reverse complement strand
GTAGAATTTTCAGTCCATAGACAACTGGCCCTAGTGCAGGATGGCGTGGCAGAGGGGCATCACGGAGGAGAAACAGTCCATGGCAGGGAAGACAGGAAGCAATAAGCCTTCCTTTTTCTTTATTTTTTTATTCTATCTAGGCTACAACCCTACTGATTGATGCCATCCATACTTAGAGTGGATCTTTCAGTAAATGTGTCATCCACACCCAGAACTATGCAAATGCAATCAGTTCATTAATCCAGTATCACACAACCATGATCTTGTATCATAAAGCCATGATCTAGTCACTTCCCTGTAGCCCCACCTATGAGCACATGAGCTTTGGGGGTCTTCTACATATAAATCATAACAATAATAAAGGTATATAATCCTCATTCTCCATAGGATCTCTGGGCGCAATCTGATTTACCTTGTGAATAGGTGCATAGTCCTTGAAAAGTTCAATATCATTTAAGAGTGCTCCTGACACACATGGAAATGTCCAGCATCCTTAAAAAAAGATCTCAATTTACACAGCATACAGGTAATTTTTACATGTGTGCAAATTCACAAGCTGTTAGATAGCGATTTACCATGTTCTTTGCTCACCAGTGATTATAATGTCATAGAAGAGCTGCTATGTGTTTATAGTATGTAAGAGAATTTCCTGTTCTTGTTCAGATAGACTGAGGCATTGCATTCAAGTAGTATATTGTTCACTGACTGACAAGATTCAATAGGGTTTTCACTGTCTTATGTTTGATAACTTTCCCTCTTCATTATGGTCTCTCAGTACACATGGAAATTACCTACCAGTACCTTGTACTTCTACCATAAACTTCATTTTATACATATATTAAACAACATTTAGTGAAACCCTAGTAGTCCAAAGTTTTGCCTTCAAGTTATTTCTCTTTTTAGCATATCTTCTAGCAATAAATATGAAACAAAATGAAAGAAAACATTATTAATTTTGAAATCATTTAGAAATTGATTATTAATTATATTTTTCTATCAGATTGTGAAGTGAGTCTATGGAAAATGATGAATGAACCTGTTGTAAATAGGGAGGGAGGGAGGAGAGGGAAGGGGCGGGGGAGAGGGGGGAGAACCAAGATGCACCATGTATAGGTACAGAATAAATGTAATGAATGTGACCATTGTATGTAGAATGTACCAATACATGTTCTTGGCTTAAAATTAAAAAAAAAAAAAAAAGAAGTCTAGACACTACAACTTTGATCATACAAAAATGAGAACTTTCTTTTTCTACAGCTTAATCCAGTGCTTTGTTCAGTCAAATGAACACACTTAGAAGAAAGAGCAAAATGTGTGCACTAAAGAGAATTTCACAGTTTATGTCTGTGAGTTTCCAAGACTTCACTTTTCTCTTTTACTTTTCTTCAACTCCTGGTGACCACAATCAGTGGAAAGCACCAATAATAATACAGGAATTTCCCCTGCTACAGATTTTTAAGTGGAAACTCTTGCCAACAAATGCCAGCTGTACTGATATCTTTCACTGCTGTCTCGTTTCCTGATACAACAGCTTCATTCTCCTTTCTATTCTAGCTTGGATATATGTTGTGAAAATTTCAGATATGAGTACGTAGTTTAGTGTGACTTAAAAATATTGTAGTAGCCATGATAAGAACATTTTAGATAAAATAATAGGGAGAGAAAATACATGCTCATGGCATCGGCTTAATTACTTCCACATTCACAGCACAGGCAGAGATCCTATTTGCATCAAATCTGTTAGAACAATGATCACTTCTGCCAGACATTATTAAATGGTTGTGCAAAGTAACTCCATAAGATGTCGCTGCAGAACAAGGACGTCAGAACACTGATAAATGGATCAAATTAAACTTGAGTCAAATAAATAAATAAATAGATAAATAAACAAGGAAAGAAAGAATGTTAGTGAACTTAAAACCTAAGCTATTACATGACCTATTAAATTTGAATCTTTAGTATAGAAACAACAAACCCAGTTTCTTTATGCATTGCAAACATACACAAATAAAAAGGAGGCAGTCAAAAAATTAAAGTTCACCCTGTTGTCATTTCTGCACAATGCTTACATCTTGGAAAGCGTTTAATGTCATCATTTAAAAATCCTTCCTTAAAAAAAAATAAAAATAAAAAAATAGACAGTGGAAAATAGGGAGGTAGATCCTATGCAAATGGGAAAGGAAGCAAGAGATGTTGGGGGAGGGAGAAGAAAGAAAAGGAAAGTATAAAAGAAATAAAATGTGTCATATATATGTCCTAAGCACTCACAATGAATGTATTCATTATATAGTGCATAAATGTGCTAATATGAAAAGAAAGAAAAAATAATTCATATTCCTACTGCAGAGTTAAACAAGTTCATCTCTCCACAGATTAAAGAAATTTCAAGCAAAGGTATGAAAATAATTTCAAGTGATTTATTCAGCCACCAATATTCTCAGAAAAATAAGATGTGGAGAAAATCACTTTGAAGTTGTTCATTTCTACGATTTAACTTTAAATATAGCCACAGAGGGGGCAGGAAAATAGATAATCAACTTGCAAAAAGACAGGATCACAACTAAATTCAATGTGCATTATGCTTTCTTTTCTATTCAGAGTCATCTATGGTTTAGATTTAAAGTCCCACCCGCCAAATTTTCATGCACTCAGAGGTAAGGAATTTTGATGATTGGGGTGCTACACACATCACTGCTGAGTTTGAGGCTGAATGTGTGCTTAGAAAGTAAAGCCTGGAAGAAGGAGGTGTGTCACCAGTGGTGATACCTGGAAGGAGATATATATATATATATATATATATATTTTTTTTTTTTCCCAGAATCTTCTTGCCTTTCTGTTTTTTGGCTATCAATTTAGCAGCTTTCCTCCACCATGCCCACCACCATGCTGTTCCTGCCTTGAAGCCAGTTTACCATGGACTGAGCTCTCTGAAACTGAGCCAAAAATAAGCATCTCTTCTTGTGGGGCCAGGTATTTTGTCCCAGAGACAAGAAAGTGAGTTGTAAAATTAAAAAAAAAAAAGTGGTTTATTTTTCACTCTGGAGATTTTTTTTTTCCATGAAAGAGAGTTCTAGTTCCCTTTCCCAAAAAAAGAAATAAGGAAAACAGCCATGTGAAATTATGTCTTTACATATAATACTCATATATTTAAAAAACAAAAATTGAGTCACCTGAAAATATTTCTTATTTTGAAAAATAGAAAAGGGACAATCTCTTATCATTTTCTTCTTCAGCATAATCACATTCAAATATCTCTGTTTTCAATACATTTATCGTTCTTAACACATGAATTATAAGTTTGTCTTAACACTTATCCTGTTTCAAATGAAATATGATTCCGTATAGCATTAATAGAAAACATGAAGAAAAAATAGTCTTTTAATTGCATGACAGAATAGAAAAACTGGCAAATATGAGCTGAAATTATTAGTGCATGAAGCAGAGGTGATGCTGATCGGTTGACAGACCTCCAATTTCACACTGCTGTAGTACATTCTCTGGTAAATTTAATGGAAGAAAGAACGAACCAACCAGAAGCAATCTAACACAGTCAAACAAATGTCTGTTTAATAGATGCTGGTTTCTTAGAAAATGCTAATAACAAAGCCACGTGTTAAGTTTACACAGAGTCAGTAGTTAACATGATTATGTTCCCCTAGGTCACCACATGTTGTCCTTGCCATCATCGTTTCCTGCAGAAATAAAATGCCTAAGGGTTACCACAGGCTGCTAGACATAGCATGCCAAATTACACGCTGCATCACACCATCTGCTAAGCCACAGATTCTCGTGACATTACAGCACGGCTGAAAAAAAAAGGGTTATGATTATGAGTACCTTACAGGAGACAGGTATTTTCTGATCTACTATCTGGAATTATTTTTATAGAGCTGATGATGAAGTATGTTTGACAGTGTGTGAGTGTCAATGAAATTCTAATTAGGAGAAAAATCCAAATGCCTGCGCCCGAATAGCTCACTGAGTTTAGCAGAAGGGAGTTTGGATTCAGCTAGTGGCATTTGTTCTATTCTCATTTTTAATTAGCATCAAGGAGTTTAATTAGAAGTATAGCGTATGAAAATCTCCGTGAATGCAACAGCTAGAAGGGACCAAAGAGCTCTCCGATGCAGCTGCTTCATCCTCCCCAATAATTTGGGAGCTGTGAGTAAAAATAAGAACTATTAAGGGTCTAGCAAATGCATTCCGGATGGAAGCATGCATGTTTGCAGGCCTGCTCGAGAAATAAAGATGCACGTAAAGAACATTCATTAAAGATATTCTTCACTCAAGGATTTTCTTCTCCCTACAACCTGTGTTGAAATGGGAAATCACATAAATAGCGTAGATCCTCATTAGTGTCTATATCTTTGCAGAGCTCTTCTAGAAAATATAGTGCTACAGATGCAACATATCATTATTATTCAATTTTTACATATTTAATAAATATTTTTGAGCAAAATCTGTATGCCAGACACCTGTACTGAATAGAAAATAAAATATGCAGGAAGAAGGAAAAGTAGGGAATCTTCTGCACTAGAGAAAAGGAAACATTGAGACTTAGGGAATATCTAATCATCTTACTATATATTCCACTTTATATAACATACCCATAAAATTTAGGTCTCCTTCAGCAACTGCTTGCAGGACAGTATTATTGAGTCAGCATCCTGTTAGACAAAGAGACCTAATTCAGGATTCAGGAACTTTGTATATTAACTCCAGTTTTGCCTGTAGACTAACTGAATGAAATGGATATGAGTTTGTTTTAAGAAAAGACTTTAGTTACACCAAAGAATTTAAAGTATTCTTACATCTTCAATATATACTGTCTTATGAATGTGATATGCTTACATCCAAATGTAGTAGGGTAGTCAATATAATATGTACATGTGAGGACTTCAAACAGAGCATCTATGGCATGGTTTATCAAAGATTTAAGTTTTAGTCCTTTGCTCAATCATTATTCTCTGATTATTTTTCATGCTTTACCTTGAAGGGATAATCCCACTGGTACACAGATTCGTATTTGGGTTTAAATTCAAATCATTGGAATTTATTAAATCAAATGATGTCTTGAGTGAGTACCCAATAAAGTACCTTGCATAGAATTTTTACAAATGGAAAATTAAAGGGATTTGCTAGGCTGTCTTTTTTGAGGGAGTGGTGCTGGCGTTTGAATTCAGGGCCTTGCGCTTGCTAGGCAAGCACTCTACCACTGAGTGAAATCCCCAGCCCCTAGGTGGTCTTTAAACCAGAGAGAAACTTGAAAACAATTCCTAGTGTTTCTAACATAACTACCTTACAAAGTAAAACCAAACTGAACTTGTCTTCTTCAAGAAAAAGTGAAAAGTAATTTAAAAGAATTTATTGGTAACCGGCAATATAATTGGTGATCGATAAGAGAGAAAAATTGATAAGATCTATGGATTAGAGAGAATAATTCTTACCATCTATGTACACTTAACATAGTTCAGAAACTATTTTAATTAATTTCTGTATTTAATTATCTCAACATTTTGAGTGTACGTGAGCTTTAGTAGATGTGTACTAAGTAGTGTAGAGAGCACATTGATTTCATTATTAGATGATTTGGAAAATTCTATTTATTTGGTTACTGTATAAACAATTCTCTAAAATGAGTTGTTTTGGTTTGGGGAATATTTAGAAAAATAGATTGTAAGAATAAATTCAACATTTTCTTTTCAAAATAAATCATAAACTGCATATATTCAATGGGCAAGCACAAACCTTTTTTTATTTTCAAAAGCTTTGGGTGCTATGTTTTGCATCAAATACCATGCTGTTTTGTTTAGAACAAATAATGGAAACAAGAGAAATATTAATGCTAATGAAAATCATAAATAAAAATCGAAGGCATTACTGATTTTACAGATAGGATTATAAAAGAGAATGTGTTAATTTCATGACAAACAAGAAAGAGAATGTAGAAAAGAAGCTACTATCATGTGAGAGCATCTCTACTTTAAGCTGTAATTAACATGTTTAGAAGCAAGAAAATATTTCAAGAAAAATTGCACTAAATAATGGATAATAACAGACATTGAAAAAACATTGTCTTGAGAAATATTGCTCAAGTGAGTTATTTTTTCTAAGCACACACTTCAGTGTATCTTTAATAGATTGAATTGGATTTCAGTATTTTATGCAAAAATCAGTTCAAATTCATTAAAAGTGAATTTGATATTGCAAAACTTTTGAAAGAACTAGATGAAGAAAATACATGTCATGAAGATTACAAAAAAAGAAGGCATACATTCAGGAGAAGTATAACTCGGTCAAATGTAATTTTAATTTTGAATTTTTCTAGGAATCCCCATACTGGTTTCCATAGTGGTTGTAATAGTCTACATTCTTACTCGGAATGTGTTCCTTTTCCCCCACACCTTCACCTCTGTTTTGTTGTTGTTGTTGTTGATGTTCTTAAAGAAAGATAGTTTGACTGGAGTAAGATGAAATCTCAGAATTGTTTTATTTTGTATTTCCCTAAAATGAACATATTTTCATATATGTATTTTCCATTTGTACTTATTTTCTTGAGAACGGCCCATTCAGGTTATTTACTCATTTTTGATTGGATTGTTAATTTGGGGGAATAATTCCTGCAATTCTTTGTAATTTTAAATATTAGTCCTCTATCAGAAGAGTGGCTGGAAAAAATTTTCCCCATAACGTAGGTTTCCTCTTCATTTTATTGTTTGCTTTGTAGCACAGAGGTTTTCCCATTTCTGGTTTCTTGATACTATATCTTGTGTTCTTGCAGTTCTGCTCAGGAATCCCTCACCTGTTTCTGTGGTTTCTTGTGTCTATCATGTCATTTTCCATCAGTTACAAAGTTTCTCTTTATATACACCTAAATCATTGACCCATTTTGATTATACTACAGGGTGAGAGAAATGGATCTAGTTTAATTCTTTTGCATGTAGACAATCAGTTTTTCCAGCACCATTTGTAAGAGAGGCTGTCTTTTCTCCAGCATACATTTTTGGCCTCTATGCCAAAAATTAGACGGATGAAAGTGCATTTTTTTCCCCCGGTGTCTTCTATTCTATTCCATCAGTCTATATTTTTTTATTCCATGAACATTACCAAGTCCCATTTTAGTGCTTATGTGTCTTTTCCATATTCTTAGCAAGAAATAGCATGGCTTGTACTAGAATATATACACATTGGAACAACTAAATTTCTAACTTTTAGAAGTGTGCCATCTTAAAGTGGACAATGTATATTTTACTCAGCTAAGTAAGTTTATTTTTTCCTTATATTTATTTTTTAATTTTAATTGTTTATCAGTACATGTTTGCTATACATAACGATCACATTCATCATGGGGAATTTGTACCTGTATTTAATATATCTTAATTCTTTATTCTTTTCAATATCCTATTGTCTGAGTTTTGAATGGTTATTCTCATTCTCAAGATGTGATCGCTTGTTTTTCAGGGAGCCCCAACCCCTCCCAGAGTAATGTGACTCTTTCTTTTCCTAGATTAGAGCACTTCTGGGGTCCAATCTCTTTCTAATCCACCATCTTAATTTTTTTTTTTTTTTAAGACGGAATCTCACTAATCCATTAAAGTCGGGATCACACTTGCCGTCCTTCGGCTTCAGCCTCTGCGAGGGCCAGTATTACAGGCGTGCACCACCGTGTTCGGCTTTTATTTGCAATGGCTCTTTTCTTTTGTTTCCTGGCCTTGTCTTGTCTTTACCTTCTTGTAAGGATATATCTCAACCAAATGTCATCTCTTAAACAGCTCCCGAACAACAAATTCAAATTATCATTTTGGCTTCTTCATGTGCTTTCACATTTTAATAGCCTCCATAAGTATTTGTGTTCTCTGAAGGGTAATTGCAAGCTTTGCAGTGGTACCAGTCAGTCCCGCGACACAGTGTCTTACAGCAACGGTGGTTTATTCCTCGGTCACATCACACGTACATGCTGAAGGCTCACTTGTGCTTCAGGTTTCAGTTAGATGGCAATCTATAGGTGAGATGTGATTCCGTTTCTCAACTTATTTATTTTAGGCTTCATGTTGAAATATTATTCCTTATGCAGATATGTGCATTCTTGTAACAGAAGGAGAACATTTCAACACAATTTAAAATGTCTGCTTGACAATGATTCTGTCCTTTCTGCTCACCTTCCATTGAGAATGTTTTAAGGGCAAGCCCAGAATCAAGGGGGCAGTGATACATTCAGATCTTACAGTGGAGTGATGGTTGAGTCCCATGGCCACTACAGGACGTGGGAATGGCGAGCCCTCTTAAAAAGGAAGTAAAGAGGGAAAGAAGAATGTAAACCACATTTTAATCTACCACAGAATGTTCGAGCGACTTGAATATAAATTCTCCTTAAATAGGTCCTTCCCTTTCTTAACGCTAGAACACAGCAGTACCTGACATATATCCATGTTCAGTTAATTCACTTATAAGGGAATAAATGATGACTAAATAAATGAATAATCCCTGTGTTTTTATTATCCTTCAGTCTACCAACCTATCATCCCACTGTCAGTTACCAAAAGATCTATGCTGTTTTCATCTTCTGCCTCAGTGATAGGGAATCTTTATTTCAAATTTATGGATAAAAATGAGCAGAAGAGCAGATTCTTAGATGAAAAACTCAGCTGACCTTGCTGTCATTTTACTTGATATTAAATGGATAATATAATGTAGGGAAGCCATCACGAATAGATAGGCATTAAAATCTACTCTACATAATTTTTTTTTTAGTTAAGAGGATTATAGCCATGATTTATGAAGTTCTTAAGACATGACAGCTACTGTGCTAAGCAATTTTCCTATGTTATGTCTTCTATAATCTTCACATCAGTCGTTCGACGTGTAGAAAACCCGTCTGAGAGTATATCAAATCAAGTCAGCCAGCTGCACACAAAGCACAACACTATTTTGAAGCAAAGATGGGATTTGAACAGTTAGGATTAATTAAAAATGAGACTTTGTTCCTCTTTGTCAATTGCTTTAACAAAAAATATTCTACTTATAAATGATATGGTAAAGAGAATGATATATTTAGCAGAGAGGCTGATGTATTTAACAGATAGAATAACATCTATAGATCACTGACAGGAATTCAGAATTCAATATCTCCTGCTTCTTTGCTATAGTCAGCTGCATTTGTACATGAATATGGTACCTGCTTATATAATTAATTGTACTTTTTGCAGCGGGGATCAAACTCAGGGCCTTGCACTTGCTAGGCAAGCACTCTAACCACAGAGCTATACCTCCAACTAATTAATTTTAAAAACTCTACCCTGTCCTAATTGGAGCACATCTACCCTGTCTGTCCATGAGGCTTAAAAAAATCTTAAATCCACATACTTGATTAGATGTAAACTTCAAAACAAAATAAACTGAAATAAAAGCAAACTTCACGCAAAAATGAAAATAAAAGTAAAAACAAAAATAGAAAAAAGTTCAAGCAAAAATATCTGATGTCCCCCAAAAGAATAGTCTCATCTTCACATAACAAAAATTAAAATCTGAAATGTTTTCATTTGTTGCCTGAAAATAAAAAAAATACTATTTATGTTTTGTAAAACTGAATAGCAATTCCTTCTTCATATAAGTTGTAAAAGATTTTATGTTGTTAATAATTTTTTTATACAGTTGAATACAGCAAGACAAGAGCACAGCTTTTTTTTTTTTTTTTTTTTTTTTTTTTTTTTTTTTTTTGGTGCTGGGGATCGAACTCAGGGCCTTGTGCTTGCAAGGCAAGCACTCTAATCACTGAGCTAAATCCCCAGCCCCAGGGCACAGCTTTTTTGTGTGTCTCTGTGACTTGCCTCATAATACTAAATTAACTGTTCTGACTCTTACTTTCAACAACTTGTTTATCATGTGGTTTAATAGGAAAAGTGAAAAGCCCCCCCACCTCTTTCTAGTGGTGAAATTTCTAGAAAGCAAATGTTTTGCTTACTAAGCATTCCTGAAAATAATTAATATGCAAATTAATATGAATGATCACACTTGTGATCAATAAGGAAGATGGGTCACTTTTGTTTGAACTTTGAGGTATTTTATTCTGAAAGATTTTATGATTCTCCCCATGGAGAAAGATATCTATAGTATACATAGCACAAGTGAAGTGATTTCTTTCATGTTAGCCTGTGTAAATCGCATGAAAATACTTTTCACTGATCTGAATATTTAAGAATTTTCTTTTGCAATTTCTCTGCCGTTATTATTTAACAATGTTTATGAGAAAATTAATCTAAAACACTCAAAAATCTCCACTGTTCTTTTTAAAAAATTTCCAATATTTTCTAAATTTTCCTTCAATTACATATACACAAATATGAAGAAATGGAGAAGAAAAACATATTTGAGTCTCTGTTACAGGCTGTGCACCTTTGCATATCATACATCATTTTATCTTTATAAAATCCTAAAGGATAGATATTTTTAGCTTCATTTTTCTGCAGATGAGGAAATGTGATTCAGACAGGTTATGCTGTCGGAATAAGATAATGTGAGTCTAATCAGAGCTTCAAGTTTCTTGTTGAACATTTCAGTGGCCTGAGGAGAAAGGAGCTGGGAATTGTTTGTAGTCCTTGCT
>PVJO010034672.1:0-10704 GCA_004026905.1 Hystrix cristata | reverse complement strand
TCCACACCGGGGCTGTCGGGAGGGGGCCTCTGGTCCACACCGGGGCTGTCGGGAGGGGGCCTCTGGTCCACACCGGGGCTGTCGGGAGGGGGTCTCTGGTCCACACCGGGGCTGTCAGTTTTTCTTCTCCCCGAACTGAAACCTGCAAGACTCCATCAGCTGGCTGGGAGGAGCCTTGCAGCCAGGGCGGCCGGCAGGGAGAGGAAGTCACCCCTAAGGAAGGTCGGCACTCCCGCGGGGCAGGGCTGGAGCAAGCCGGCGAGGGCCTTCCCCGCGCCTGTGGTCTGCTTGGCCCTCGGCAGCTGGGGTCGGTTTCAGGGCTCGCAGCGGCACTACGAGAAAGCGTTACTGCTCCCATTTTGCAGGGAAGGACCCGAGCTGAGGTGCTGGGGAAGGCACCGCAGGCACTAATCAGCGTTGAGGCTCCGCTGGCTTCCAAGTGACAGAAGGGACGACTGTGTGAGCGGCTTCCTGTTGGAAGGGGGAAGGGGAGGCTGAAAACTTGCAGCTTACTCCACACACCCGGAGGGAAGGCAGACTGTAGGCATTAGCACTCACGAGCAGAAAGGAGAGAGTGAAGCCACCTTAAGACACGTTCACATTTTCCGAACCATAATTGAAGTTCCCATTTAAGTTGACGATTATAACCCTAACCACACACCTAGAATGTCCCCTTCCACCTTCTTGGTCACCATCCCAAGCAGGAGTCCTCGATGAAGGAAGCCGAGTCATAATTCTGAGAGATTTCATTTGGAAAACTACCTAGAAATGCTGGACTTCTCTAAATCTCTTTTATTTATCTACAAAACAGAGAGACTAGTGCTCCCCTCGTGTGACTAATGTGCGGACTGAGCGAGATGAGAGAGTACGGGGTTTGTAAAAACTGTCAAGGACCACAGCTCTACGTGGCTACTGCCTGACTCTTACCGCTGTGTAAACTGAGTCTCTTCTTGCAGGGGCTGTACGCTTTGGGAATGCACTGGTGTCTTAGCAACTGGAGAAACACATATCAAGCGTAGATGCTTGGACCTCCTGGTCCAGGTGGCCATGAGGGCCCACAAGGCTACTGAGGGTCCTCTTACCTGCAATCATTGTCACAACATTGTCTGAGCATCACACGCCTGCGGGTGGTTCTTCAGGTCTACACTTTGTTCCAGTCCAGAGGAACCCGTACACCAAAATAGTATGCCATGTAAAACCCAGCACAGGAACACAAAGGGCTCTTTACCAAAACAGCACCTCTGTAATGATGAGTTAAATTAAAGCAACTGGTTCAAAATTCACAATGAAAAGAAAGGTTCCACCAGACATATTTATAATAGGTCATTATTTGCTGGATAAATACCATCTTTTTGTGGCCACTGCCGGTTACTGTGGACAGTTTATGACGGAGAAATTATCTTCTGATTTTCCTAAGAATGTATACTGGAAAGAGGTGTATAACATCATTTCAAAACTGTACTTTTTTTGACACAAAGAAGAAAAAATTTGACCTTCATATATCACCAAATATGTTCATTTGATAAAAATTACCTTCTATGAAAACAAAAATTTTTAAAATAGAAATTCATTTAAACACATGAAATCTCATTAAATATAAAGAATAATGTTATCATTTGGCTTCAGAATGACTTAGAGTTGCCACCTCACCTCTGTTTCAATACTCTCTGGTCAATCAGTCCATTGCCAAGGCTTCCAGCTGGATGGAAAGATGGCCTCTGCTCCCCATGGCTGGCTGGACTGCAGGACTGTTCAATCCTATTACCAAAAAGGAAGAGCTGCTTCAGGGTCTATCGAACTGGAGCCCAACCACTGCTCTCTCGGTGTCTCTGAGGGTAGGGGAAACGATGCCCATGGGGGTAAGGAACCAGAAAGAAGAGCTTGGCCAGAGACAAGAATATACTCTTATAGGTCATGCCCCTTGGTGATCCACCTCTCTTACCAGCTCCCATCTCCTAATGGCACATTCAGCTGTAATTCCACTGGTGGGTATAGTGCCCCCATGATCCAACCACTTTCTAAAAGTCCTACTTCTGAACATATGAGTTTTGAGAGACATTTTAGATCAATACCATAGCACCTATCATTTGCTTAGTTTTGAATAGGATGTCAAATGTCCTATCCAGACAGGACCTGCAAATGCTTTGCAAAGTAACATAGCAGACAGCCACTGAGCATTAAATGGAATTTCCACTCAAACTGAAACCCATCTACTATCTCTGATCCAGAATGTCATTGTGGACTCTTGGGGCAACCCACTTTAGTTCACAGCTGAAGGAGCTAAGACTGGGAAAAATCAAACAAATGCCCAAAGTTAAATGAACAGCGAATATCACAACAGAGGTTTGAAGTCAAGGGTTTCGATACCTAGCTTCAGGGTTCTTTGTTATACTCAGTTTCTGATCTTTATTAAGCACTTTCTACAAGGGCTTATTTAAACAGTATTTTTCATATTTCTTCACTGTCATTCCCGTTTGACAATATGTTTGTCAAGTCACAATATACTTAACACATGTATTTGACAATAAGCAAATAAAACCGACAAGTATTTTCTTCTCACAGGCAATTGTAATTTTGCACCAGAACACCATTTAACCCAAATAGAAGACAGCACAGTCCTTAAAGTGAGTCAGCTGCTTGCTGGGTGAAGCAACAAGCCCCCACTCATCAGTCCCTGTACAGTATTCGTGCTCTTGGCTACATCTGAAGAGAGTTTCCTCCACCAGGTTAAACAAAGCTTCACACTTAACAAAAGGCTATTTTGGTCAGGGAAAGGGAGGCGAGCGCTGCTCACCCATCACGATCGTCCTCCCATCAGTATGAATTAACCAAGAGCGAGGTGACTTTCACAATGTGTGGATGAAGAAACAGGAGTGCCAACATTTAATACAATCATCCCAGTGAGCAGAAGAACCAGGAATGAAGCCCAGATTTCCTGGCAGTCTAACCAGTTCTCATTTCCTCGAGAACATGACAAACTGATGTGCAGTGGAAACAAGGCTGGCTGCCTTCTTCTAAGCCAGGCACAAGGCAGTATCACGTTCCAGTCAACTGAGAGAAACTTCCAGCGCAAAAGCTCTATTCGTCCAAGAGCGCCCAGAAATTAGTTTGTATTCTCTTTGAAATTCACACCCTTCCTTTTGCTAGAAAGGTTTGGAAGCTTGCAATGGAAACTTCACCCAAAATCACATAACCAAGAGTGCACCAAAACAATCTTTAGCAGAAATCATTCAATAACTCGGTTGGGAGAATTTCCGGTCCACCTGTAGACCAGCCTTCCAAGGTCTCCTGTCCTTGCCATACTCCAAATATCCAAATGTGCTAGAAATCAAATTATGTAAGCCTCACCTCTGTAACATTACATTGCTTAGCGAAGAGGAAGAGGGAAGTACATATTGTTCCAGAGTTAGTTTTTAAAAAGGTAAAAATAGAATGGGTAATATCAAACATTACATCAATTTTTTAAAGTAACGAATTGGCAAATATCTAGCCTTGAAAATCTTGCAGAAAGTCTCAAATATGAAAACATCAAATCAAAATACCTATATGAGTCCTGGGCTATAAATTTCTAAAATGAAAATTTAAATTTGACAAATCCTGTTGTCAGATCTTTTTATTGCCGGAGATGAGGATAAAAATCAAAACTACCCTCAGTCCGAGAGCTTTTATTTGCCAGCACAAATCTCTCTACATGGTTTCTGTGGGGTGCTATCATAGCACTCATTATTCCAGGAATTAAAATACTCACTGTGGTGAGGGTGGTTAGCAAATTATATTGTGATGACTTTAGGAGTATAAATTAATGACAACCGGGAGTCCCAATCGAATAAATAAATACTCGATAAATACATAAATAAATAGTTTGAGGAACAGTAGGGGAGCAGTTGGAGATGCCTTTAGCAATCGCTGGTGTCAGAACCCAGCTGTAGGAGTTCACGTCTATTCTATACACCCATCCGCTGTTTGTTCCCGGTGTGTCACATACCATCCCCTGCTCAGAGGACTTCCCTAACAGTTGGAGTCTTAGTTTAAAGAGTGGTGAATGAGAATGATGTATCTTGATTCATAAAATTTAGTAAAGAGCATATCAGAAATACTGAATGCCCAACCCAGCTGAAAATGGTTGCAGTTTTCAGAGTTTTAACCCCAAGCAAGATGCTATGGTCTTGGGAAAACGACCGGGCATACTCACTCTCGGGCTGCTTCTGGGGGTGTGTCCGGGGCTGTCTCTCCAGCGCATCCAGGAGGCTGCCGACCTTGGCCGTTCTGCTTATATTTTTCAATTAAATCCATCAGAACAGCCTGGTGACCAATTTTCTTCACCAGTTGCTGAAGCATCCGATCGTTAAGTGCTAGAAGAGCTGCCCCACTTATTTCTTCCTCTGGGGGGAAACATAGTTTCTTCATAAAATCCCAGTAAGACACAGGCATTATAAACAGGCAAAACCACAGTTGTCTTCTGTAGTTATAAAATCAGCCACATTTTGGGTACAGATTGACTTCTGATATTGCATACTTCCAAACTGACGTCTACTCTTAAGAAAGTACCAGGACAGGAAATCACAATAAAAACCTTTTTATTACACATTAAAACAACCTTCCCCACTCCCATTCTGACAAACCTTATTTTTATAAGGCAAAAGCAGAATAAAAAAAAAAAAAACTTGGGAAATTATTCTTAGTAATACCTCCTACCCAATATCCAATATTTGTAAATAAAACCTATACTGGACCCTACAAAACCAAACCGATATAAGATGTATGTATCAAATAAGTATTTTAAGTAACACATAAGTCTGAGTTCTTGAAATACTATGTTCATGAGAGGACACTCGGTACATGGAAACTGCCACAGTGAATAAAGAAATGAAAAGTTTTCTGTTGCCACAACTCCATATTCACACTCACATGCACGCAGACATTGGGGAGCAAGAGTAATTTTCAAAAATATAGGCAACAAAGGCAATTGTCAACAACAGAGCACACTCACTTTGTAGGCTGCTCAAACAAAATTATTTGAAAGTGTAAATAACTCACCTTGAAACCTGGGAACTAGCTCTCCTAAGTTTTTCTCCACCAACCAACGGCACACCTGATCAACTGACCAAATTTCCATTGTCTTATCCTATAAATAATACACCTGTAGAATGAAAGATCAAAGAAGGATTCTCCAGCGATTTTTCCTGATTCTCTTTGATTTTTTAAAACGATCTGATCCTTCCAGTGCTCGACTCTTTTAGACCCTCAATATTAAGCTTTCCTATAATTACTACTTTTTACAATTTGCTAAGAAAGCAAATATTCATTTTAAAAGCAAGACAGATTTTAACTCATTGCCTGGTCTCATTTCTTAGATTTCCTCACCTTCTCTTACTTTCCCCTACAGGCATCCCTCAGCTTTGCTAACAGACTGCCAGAGCACACAATGGTACCCAATCCTGTACCATTAACACCGAGGTTTCTTCACAGAGAAAAGAAAGGTGTGAAATCAGGAAGTGGTTGACATTTACAAAAAGGGTGGGCCGGGGAGAAAGGGAGAAAGGATCAGATAAAAGTCTGACTGAGATACTTAGTAAACTAAGACTGGTTAACCCCTTGTGGCTCCCAGCTAGGAAAGCTAGTTGTAACCATTTCTCCAGGCTCTGGCTAGAAGGAAGGAGGAGCCAAGTTTCACAGGAAAAACTCAATGTGTGTGTGTCCTTCCTTCCAATGTTATTCTTACACATTCCATTCACTTCTAGAACTTTGTTGGACACATTGGGATTGGTAAGGTAACAGGAATAAACTGTTTTTTACTTAGTGTGATAGATTTAAAATTGGAAAATAAATATGTTAATAATTGTCTGAATGAAAGAAGTGTATACAGAGTTTGCAGGATATATTCTTTAACTATCCAGTTATTTTTGCCTGCTACTACTCTGCAATTTCCATATTTTTTCCTATTTTAAATTGCGCATACCAGTTTGAATAATTTTGTCTATTTTCCTTAAGCGACTTACTACCTGCTTTTACAATTCAGTTCGAAGGATATTTAATGGACTTGGAAAAAACTTGAAACATCTTAGTCATTTAATATACTTTTCAATTTCGAATTTTAACCTAAATAATAATAAATTTATCAGTACAACAATTCATTGACTATTGTGTAAAGACAGAAAAAACTACTCTTGGAGAAATAGAATTATGAGATAAGATAAAAATACTAACTAGATTATGTACTTAAATTTTTATTGCTGGAAATTCTACAAATAAATATTCTTATATTTTTATTTTTGTATATTTAAAGAGGTCACAACATCATGATGAAGAGAGAAGACAGGGAAAAGATATTTACCTTTCATAGCTGACCATCTGCCTTCAAAAATAGTTTCCTAGAAAATCAGTACACGAAGGAATAAGTCATAGGCTCATAAGTATTCACAAAGCCAAGCTGAAAAACTGAAAACAAGGGTTAAATACAGAAGAACACCTTTCTGGATTACAGCAGTGGGTTTAGTTTGCTATGACAAACAGTGGCCACAGAACTCCTCCCCCAGGCTAAGCAGCAATATCAGGGTGTGAAAAGTCATTATTTGCAAGACACTGGTGTAAATTAAAAATCACACCTTTCTGTCACACTTCTGGCTTCCTTGCGAAGAGCAGGACTTAGAAAAAGAAAAGAAAAGTAAGAGAGAAATAAAAGAGAAAAAACAGTTCTCTAAACTCTCAGATTAAAAGGTATGCAAGAGTAGAAGATATTGCTTCACAGCCCATCATTGATAGGTAAAAAGAAATTTGAAAATAAAATAAGACCTTGGAATCAAACACGTATTTTCTAATCTGCAGATTTTTACTACAGTTCTACTTCTGGTGAAAATAGAACAGTTATGAAATTATAATGTTATGCAAACATAACAAAATAAAAAATAGTTTCTGCCCATGGTTTTCCTGAATATTTAATAAAATAAAATAGTATCACTGCAGTGGAATACTAGGCAGTGGAATATCTTTAAGTAGCAACCTTCGGATCCCCCCCTCCCACAAATAATGGATTTATTATTTATAATCTTCTACACCATGAAGGAGTAAACTATATGTCAAATGAGAAAAGATGTGTCTGGTAGATTTACTCTGTGTTTCAGGGACATCTGAAAAGATTTCAAACTGTGAGGGTAATATCTCTAAATACTTCAATAAGAATCGACTAAAGGGGATTAATATTAACATCATGTGTCAATCCTCCAGCCAAACCACTCATTATTTAATTAAGTTCAATAAAAGAAATGCTGTATTAACTATTAAAGGGCTTCATCCAATCGAAGCCAGGAAGAGGAAAGACTTTGGGTAAAGCACCCTGAGTGTGAGCAACTTTTATTTAATAAGTTTGTCAAAAGAAGCTAACAGGGCAAGTTACTGTGAACACGATTTATAATCTTCATGGGCAATGTAATATAAAAACACCCACTATAAAGATATACTTTTTAAGAAAATATGAGACTATTTTGTCACTTTTTTTTTGGTTTGCATTTTCATTTTCCACAAAGATCACAAAGACTCCTAGGAGCTTTCTGGCAGCACAGGCCCTCTCCCGAGTGAGTACACATTTCCTGGGGAAAGCACCTCCCGCTACAGTTCAGCTGTGCCTGAAGAGATGGGCATTTAGCACAAGCCAGGTCCTGTTGGTGAGAAAAGGAAAACTGAGGTACAAAAGCAGGGATGAGGCTGCCACTCGGTACCACGTCTGGGCAGTTTTGTTGGGTGGCAGTCTGCAGGGACATGGAGCAGTGGTGCCCCGGCACCCGGGGAGCACCAGCATTTCTTGCTGGGGCTGATGTTCATCCAAACCGTCACCAGACCAGCCAGAATGAGAGGAAAGGAGTTAACTGAAACGCTGCGTCCTTCAGCCATCTAGCTAGCCCAGAGCCGCCTGAGTGATGGGACCCTAGAGACATTAGAAGGCTTCCCAGGAAAATAAAGCACATTGACGAGGAGACTGTTATACAGAGCTAATCACGATGGGGGAGTTAGCAGTCCCTCAGGGGCCGGATTTCCCCCACAGACTCCTGGAAGTGAATAAATCTTAATGTGGAATGTGAATGATAGACACAATTTAAACAAGTCGGGGAGCTGGAATAAGCAAGATCAATATAATGAACTAAATGCAAAAATCATAAATAAACAAGCTGTATTTTGGGACCTGAAAGTAGACCACACTGCCTGGAATGATCACACCTAGGAGGATGACTGGAGACAGGGCCTGAAGTTTACCCAGGATCTGGAAGTATTGCTCCAAGAGATTATAGACAGACATGAGCTTGGAGAGGCATTGATTGCCGAGAGCTCCATGCTTTCGAAGGGTTGTGCAGCCAGTGAGTCAGGTAAATTCCGGGAAAGGGTTCTTTCTTGTAGTAAATGCTGTATGGGATGGCAGCGCTTAGTCTTCACTGAATGTTCACAGAAACACCAATTTCCCTTCGTCACGTCTGGCGGGGGGCTTCTGAGGAGTCTTTTGCCTCTGGGCTGTTGCCCTCACTTCAGCGAAGAATGGAGAAGTAGGGCAGCCAGGGCTGGTATAGTGGGAGGCAAAAGTTTATTTAAAGTGTGGCCAATGCAGAGAAAGCAGAAGGGAAGTTATCTTAGCAAGAGAGTGATGCTACAAGACAGGGGCATCCCGCTCAGGATGGTCTGGGGAGTATGAGATGTGCTTCGTGCTTGTAGGGGTAAGCTGGTGTCTAAAAATAAGTGTTTCACTGGTTGGTGGTCGAAGTCAATTAGGGCCTGAGCCTTTGTTTCTGAGAAGGGGACAAAGTCAGCGTAAGTAAATGTGAGTAGCACTTTCATAAGGATACAGTAGGGTACATTTTCTCAAGTATGTAGCACACAGAGAAGCGTGTGATGATCTTACAATCGTCAGCCACAGATAAGCAAACGATGACTTTACAATGTTAGTCATCCGTGTTTTGTGCTGGGTTTTTGTTGTGTCCCTCTGCCCCTATGCCCTCATTTTAAAAACCATAGATGTTTATATTAATAGCTTGAACACCTACAAAAAATTTTATTTTTTCCCATATGCCATGATCAGAAAAACAAGATCTATAAAGCAGAGGGAATACCTGGGTCAAAAGGAATTTTTAGTTTTAGATTTTTGAGGAATCTCTGAAGAAGTCTGATCGCCACCATTCTGAGCTGAACATCAACCCCCCACCACTCTGCTTGCACATCTGCTAGAAATGTGCAATCCTGGGTTGATAAGGCCCCATAAACCACAGCTGCAACCCACGACTCCCGTCATGATTCAGCTCCGTGCTTAACAAGTAGTCCAACTCCAGTGACCATGACTATAATTCATAACCCCCATCACTACTCAGCCCTGAGCCCGACAAGTAACCACAACTCCCTATGTGATCCAAGCCTTGTCCCCGACTGGTAAACACAATCCCTCTCGACCCCCACACACACCTTATGCCCATGACCCTGTAAAAAACCCCTCAGCCTGTAAAAGAGCAGCCGATCTGGTCTCTAGTGCCCCCGCGGTCCCTCTCAGGCTTGCTCTGAAATAACCCTGTCCTGTGAGCTCGTATCTCTGCTTCTTTTCCTTTTCCCTAGCAATCTCTATGTTGATTTTGATAATGGAATGCAGTTTAAATACTGTGCTTCAGTAAAACAACAACGTGAAGAGACAGTCACAGAATATAGTTAAAATGGTTTAAAATCATCACATCCTCCAATCTAATGGAAAGAATAAAAGTAGAATAAAATTTATAGATAAAGACCGGGAAAACGTGTACCAAAAGGTAAAAGTGATTTTCTGTCTTGGGTGGAATAAATGAATGTCTATAATTTTCTTTTTTACAACTCTCAAAATTTTCTCAGTAAAAAGCATTTCACTCTTTCAATCAGGAGAGTTAGAGTTCTACAGAGAACAGATAAGCAATATTACGGATTGTTGCTGGTGAGGCTTCCAGTTCATCTGCTCTAAACTAGAAGGCCAAAGGAAAGCGCCCACAGCCAAGTCAGGTTTGGGGAAGTGGTTTTTAGCCACTTCGTCTCACTTTCAAGTGGAAGCTCTCACAAACCTGGGATTGTGGTTTCTCTTGCCAAGCATCAGAATTTCTGGTTGTGCCGGGCTCATATCTGAATGAGTGGATACTGGCCGCCCTTCTGATGGATGGGCAAGACGTGAGGGTGCTGCAGGGCCCAGCAGGCCGTGGTACGTTTGAAGCAGGCTGGATCTCAGATGGCCGTGTCGACGTGTCTTTAGGGGAGAAGCTTCTGAGATGTTGGACCAACACCCTGTGTGTACACAGTGTATGTATATGTGCACAGTAACACAGCCTTCAATATCCTGCACTGATTAACTTCCCTGACTCCTAGGAGAAGCTACCGATCAGAAAGCATTTGCCGCAGTCACTGCAAGGCAGAGAGAATGGATATAGTAGAATTAGTGCTGACTAAAAGCCAGGTTAGGCCTACGGCGAGGCCCCTCCAGTGTCTCGGGGCTTCCATGTTCCTGGTAACCGCACCCTTGAGCTAAAACATTTGTGTCCGTACGTAACACAGATACGGCCTCAGCGTAACTCCTGCTGCCTGGCCTGATGTGTGCGTGCAGGTGAGAACTGCTTGTTCCAGAGCTCTGAATGGCGGCAGGAACTTACATTATTACAATAGTACAGCTATTAAACTCTCCCTTCTGAGACACATCCCTGGAACACATGACAGTGACTG
>PVJO010034671.1:0-10669 GCA_004026905.1 Hystrix cristata | reverse complement strand
TGACATGGGAAACAAACGTGGCACTGATTATTACAGTTTCCGTTTAAGGAGAACAGAACTCCACTTGAGAAAATAATAGTGTGTGAGAAGTCAGAATGGGCACAATGATGACTAATAACGCTTCCCATGTTTGCTTGTGAAGATGCACAGAGGAGGGGAGTCAATGTTTACAGCTGGGACAAGCAGATAGGTGGTAAATGCTGGATGAAGAAGCAGCAGCTACGGGAGAGATGCTGATTCCCATCGTGGACGTGATACAGGAAGGTGTCTGAGGGTGGATATGGCCAGCTCAGGATTCGCCAGGAGCCCAGAGAGATGTT
This sequence comes from Hystrix cristata, assembly GCA_004026905.1. Classification (NCBI taxonomy): domain Eukaryota; kingdom Metazoa; phylum Chordata; class Mammalia; order Rodentia; family Hystricidae; genus Hystrix; species Hystrix cristata. The sequence goes on along the minus strand of PVJO010034671.1, from coordinate 10,349 downwards.
GGAATCACAGAAATGTAACTTTTAGTTTAAACCTTGGTTGAGTGGATAAAGGTCAGTTAGAGAGACCGAGAAGTACATAGTAGCAGAAGCAGTATTGTAAATAAACATAGTATTAAACTTACAGAGAGAAGTAAAGGCTTTTGTTTTCCTTGATTATCCAAGCAGGCCTAATCTAATCACATGAGTCTCTATCTAGATATTATTTTAGAAGCACACTTCAGAGATATGAGATTAGAAGTGTGTAATCAGTAAATCACAAAACTGGTGCTGAGGCAACTCTCAATAAAGCTTCCGGGAGCCTTATTCTGACACAGATGGAACATGGAAGCGTTTCTGACGTTCTCATTGCTCAGGGGTGGGAAGGCAGCAAGAAGAGCAAAACTATGGGCACCTCACTCAGCTGGACAATGGGGACTGATGAAAGCCTTAGAGAAGACCCACACCTGAGGCGAACAGGGGATGTCACCTTTGAGTTTGTAATGATTTAAGAAGAAAGATAATTCTGTGTCATTAAAAATATGCCCCTGGAACCCAACTTCCCCAGTTCAAATTCTACTTCTGACTTTACATGAATGGCCTTGGGCACGGCCAATCACTCTGTGACTCAGTTTTCTCTTCAGAAAATAGGAATGATAATGGCAACTAGTGAATTACTACTTGTAAAACATTAAGGAGAATGATTAGCACAGTATGAATATTTAATAAATAAGAGCTAAAAATAGAAATAATGATTATTATATCATTTGATATATACCTTATATTTTAGCAAAGTTATTTTTTTTTATTTATTTTTTTTATGTGTGTGTTACCAGGGATCGAACTCAGGGCCTCATGCTTGCAAGGTGCAAAGTTATTTTAAAAAGTTATTTTAAAAAATACTTTCTGTACTGGACAGAGAATGGATGATGGAGTTTTCACGAGCGACCCTCCCTTCACTGGGTGTTAGAATACATTCACTTGAGACACCATTGGGATCAAGGTTGGTACAGTTGCCTGCAATAGTCAAGAAAAGCAAAGTCCAGGTAATTTTAAAATCATATACTCTGGAAGGCTCAAAGGTCAAAATGAGGGAATCAAACTCAGTCCCCATCTTTCAGGTGTGGGGCAGGGAAGAGGCAGGAGACAAAGCTAAATAATGAAATGAGAAGACCCGAGCAGAAGAAGACACAGCAAGGTGAGGAGAAAAGCTCAAGCTACCTGAAGACCTGTGGCCTCGTGCTTCCACAGCCTGATTTATATGCATAGCCACGTGGTAGGAGGATCATATAGATTCTGATGCTCAAAAAAATTCTTATTATGTGTCCTTACTGATTCTTAGTTCTATGAAAGACCCAGATCAGAACAGAAATCACTGTTGGCAAACATGTAAAATGTATGTCAATTTTATATATCTGTCTAGGCATAGTCATTTGTGTAATTTTACACATATATACATATACATATGCCTATATTAATATATTTTTTTCTGTATGGGTGTGCATGTTCTCTTTGCTTCCTACACATATGTAACCACACACATTCACACACATACATAAAGATATACAGTAAAGTTGTTAACAGCAAGATGTAAGATTTAAAGCTATGAAAGATACTTCTTTTGGGGGAGTGGTACTAAGGATCGAACTCAGAGCCTTGTGCTTGCTAGGCAAGAGCTCTACCACTTGAGCTAAATCTCCAAACCCTGGAAAATACTTCTTAAGGAAGTTGAAAGTCAGATGCCAGTTTAGGAGAGGATGGAGCAGGTATAAACTAATGAATAAAAGCCAGAGGTCTCAGACCAAATTCAGCACACAAAGTTTTGTTCTTGTTATTGATGTGGACAGTAGAAAGGAATACAAACTTTTTACCAACTACTTATATTAAAATTCCAAAGAGCTCTCTTTCTCCTTCCCTCCCTCCCTCCCTCCCTCCCTTTTTCCCTTCCTCCTTCCTGGCATCATTTTTAAAATTGGGGGATTTTCCCACAGTGTAACACCAATCCTGTGTGAGAATCAGCTGGAGGTGGATGAGTAGTGGATGCCCTTTCTGTCAGAAGTCTCTGGGCTGTCCAATTCTCTACCTTTTAGCAGCTGAGTCATGCAGCTGGTAGTCGAATTTTTGACCCATGATCAAGCATCAGAGTTGGGAAAGGAACGCAAGACACAAAGCAGCTGACGGAAAAGGAGAGGAAAAGCAAGAAACCAGTTGGTAACTGTGGCCCACGTACGTGGCCATTGAGTACATGATGAGTACATGGACAGACCTGGCTTAAAGGACCACGGAGGCTAAGCCCACGGAAACTCTTTCATGGGCTTGAGTTTTAAAAGAACATAGAAGAAAGATTCAAGGAGAAATAAGTGACACAAAACTAAACATTAAATGAGAAGTTTAGTTTGGATCTGTAACAAGACAGGTGAGTACTCGAAAGTGAAGTTTGCAAAACTTTCTGAAGATGAAATAGTGGACTTTTTCTCTTTGTTCAGTTCAGAGCAAGGAGATGAAAGAAGGAGGTCTGCTGGTAGCAGATGGAGCCGAGCTAACAGATGATGAAAAGAAAACAAGACTAATCAGCTCCTATTTGGCTTCCGTCATTCTTCAACCAGGAGAATGGTCTCCAACGTGGCAAAAAGAGAGCAAACATGGTTAGGAGGAAATTGAAAACCTAGACAGGTGATGAGATAGTGTGAAAATATAAAACCATTTTAATTCTCTGGTCTCAGAAAAATTACTTCTCCGGGGAGAGAAACAGCTAAAGATTCGATTACAGAACTACCACCGTCTTTGAAGTTGCCTAAAGAATGGAAGAAACTGGAAATGGAAATCCAGGGAAAACACTGGAAATATAAAAAGCAATATCTTCTTTCTTTTCAATTACTCATATCTTGGTTTCCCTTCACTAAAACAATACATTTTAGAAATAGGAAATTGAGAACACACATTAAGGTATTAAAAATCAGAAAAGAAATTTACCTCTATTTTGAGCTGCCCTGGTCAGCAAGGTCACCACTTTGGCAGATTTTCTTCCTAAAATTTTATATGCATTTTTTCTGTAGTTGTGATAACAGGGATTAGAAAATTATTCATCAGTCTTTCCTAACTTCAGCAGTTTTCATACATACTTCAGTGCAATAATTCTTTAAAAACGTGTAATAAGTACATATCATATTTCATACATGAAGTACGGTTCCTATAGTACTTCTCCCCAGTAGTATTTGTCTCCAATTTTGCACTGCTGAAAATTAAACTAGATGAACCTCGTTATATATAAACGTTTGTTACTTTATTGCTTTTTTGTTTTAACATTCATTTCTTCATTACGATTTGGAGTAAAATGACTTTTTAGACATTATTTAACTATTTTTCAGAATTTGATTAGATATATTATATATAAAATATATCCTTATATATATTATATATATGTAATCAAGGATATATATATAATATATCCTTCATATATATATATATATATATATTATATATATATATATCTCCTTCAGAGGAAACCCTCCAAAAGATTGAGTACCACAGTTACTCAATATTTTGAAACTTCATATTGTAGATGATATCTACTTTGGAAAAATGTCTATCAGATCCTTTGCTCATTTTAATTAGGTTATTCATTTATTTGCTACTGAATTGTGTGAACTCCTAATATATTTTGCATAGTAACACCTTGTCGGATATCTGGTTTGCAAATATTTCATAGATTGCATTTTCATTGTTCTGATTGTGTCTTTTGTACGAAAAAGCTTTTTAATTTTTTTATTAGTACAAGTTTGTACTATCTAATATTTATGGTCTGTGTGGGGAATTGGTATGTGTATGTAACACATCTTAATTCCTTTTTCGTCCCCTTGCCTGCCCACCTCCTCCATCTCTAATCCCTTTCTCCTCTGAGAAAGAAATACATTCCTACTTCCTATTATCCATCTTTTATTTTGCTTTTTATTTATACGTTGGGTTTCTCATATAAGAGAAATCAGATGATATTTAATCTCGTGTGTCATAAACTTATGGCCTCAAGGTGCTCTTTAATTTGATATATTTCACTTGTTTACTTTTGCTGTTGTTGCCTATCCTTTTGGTCTCACATCCAAAAATACTATTGCCAAGACCTATGTCAAGGAAATATTCTTTTTTAAACCTCTGATTATTCTTTCATCCACATTTTTCTCACATTATCTGAATAAACACAATTTTAAATTGCTATTCTCTGCCTTCTATATCTTTTCTGTTTAACTTTCTAAAATCTATTTATTCTTCTAGTCAGTATACCAGGAGAATGTCTCAGATTTACTGTAACAAATTCAATTGAAACAAACAAACAAACAAAAAAAATATTTCAAGTTTATACCTTCCTGTTTCTAATGTGGATTTTAATTTTTCCATTTTAAGGAGTTCTCTTCTATGGCCTCTTATTCTACTCAAATTTTTTCTCTTCTTATTTCCCTGTAATGGATGTCACGACTTCCTCATGTAATTTATCTTCAGCAGCCATTTCCTATTTCAGTAATTTCATGAGGAACATTTATATGATCCGATTCAGGTCCATGAAAGAAGTCAACTGGGAGATTCTGCACAAAGTGTTTTTCACCTAAGGAGACTTAAGAGGAGTAATTCCTTCTTGTCCAGTAAACATTCATATGTATGGATGTGATACGTGAAACTACTGAAGCCGTGTAGATATCATGAGATAAGTCACACAAACAAGAAAAAGCGCAATGCAGAGCACAGTTTGAAAATGAAGGACCAGCGCAGTGAGGTTGGACAAACAAAGAAAGTCTTGGCAATTGACTTGTATCATGAGTGTGTACGAGAATCTACTTTGCAGTGTACCTTTTGTAAACTCACTTTAGAACTGTTCCTTGCAGACAAATGAATTCTTGTATTGACTTCTTTTTCTACTTTATTCATCACGTTATCAGAATTTTTTTAGAAAAGTAGGGCAAATACTCTCTGTCATCTCTCAGAAAATGTGTCTCAGCCTTCCATGTGCTCCATGCCATGCTGCTAAATACTGCCTGATTACTCACGCTTGAGACCTCTATGCTGATGCTTTATTTTACAGAAGACAGAGTGCTCGGGTTACTCTCTTCCAGGTGTGTAGTCTATTCTGTATACATGAGTGCTTGCTTTTGTATTTAGACCTGCCTGCAGTGATGTGTTGAGTATAGAGTTCTGTGTTCAGCCTCTGCTGTAAGCTAGGTAAGATAGACAGATAGACAGAAAGATCCATGATGGACAGGTAGGATAGATATACAGACAGATAATTTGTTCCACTTAGAAAACTAATTTTTCTCTAACTTATTCAACTATGAGAAAGAGTCAGTTAAATTGTACCATCGGGAAGCACATTAAAAACTACTTTTATCAGTGTATACAGCATAAATGATCCTTATTGTCCACCCAGCACCAGCATGCACAGCTTTTCTTGAGGTAATTACACAGCACAGGACACATTGAAACACTTGTTCCTTTCTCAACTCTCAGTTGTCTTGCAAACTTGGAATTATGACTTTTGAATGAAATTTGTAAGAGGGAATTTCTGGGAAAGTGGGGAGAGGTACATGACATTATTACAAAAGTGGAAGATCATTCTTCCAGAATGTCAAGGACTTGACCTATTCCAGTTTAATGTCATTTCCAATTTTAAGTTAATGCCAAAAGAGTAAAATAATAAAAAAGTAGTTTTAGCGTGTGAACATGGGAATTAAGATCTAAAATATGGCAAGAAATAAATGAAATTCCAAAGCATGTATCTTAGAAAGCTTAATAAAAACATCCAAATCAACTAAAGATTAGATTACAATACCATTTCTCTGATTTGCATGAAAAGGTAAAAACAACAAAGTATTTAATTGTCATACAGTGAGATTCTATGTATCATCACTTATTGTTTATTTAGAGTCGGTCTATATCCTAGATTAACAGATAATGCCTAATTTTCTTCCTTTATTAGAATGGTGTGATTTTACAAGTACATACTCATTTTAAAAATATTTTAGTAGAATCGTCTTTTTTGTATTTTCTGCCATTAGAATCCTGGGTAAATTATCCTTGGCTGCAGTCTATGCATTAAGGTTTGGGCTGCTGCCAAGATTTTCTGATCAACATAATCTTTAGGTCACAAAATTAGGAGAAGACACTGGGACATGCTGTCCATGCAGCTGTGGAGCGGTGAGTGAAGTGTGCTTATGACTGCAACAAGGGAAGAAAGTCATAGGAGATTCTCTCACACCGTGGCACAGGACTTTTCTTATTTTTCGTTTTTATGCCATTTAGTTTATGGCTTTTAATAAACTCAAATATTTTAATAAAATATTGTAAGAAGACACAACAGAGGTCAGGATTTGGCCTCTGATTAGCAATTTCTCCATCATAAAAGCAAATTATATATACCAGAAAACTTGAAGTATTTCTCTGAAAAATTCTACTATCTAATAAAATATTAGATAAAAATATTATAAAAAGCACTTCAGATAGAGCAGTAGATAGACCCCCAAAGCACAAGCCTGTGTTCTTCTGATCTACGTCATACAGAACTAGTCTCGGTCCTGTATGGTGGAGCTGCCTGTACTGACAGATGTGATGAGGCCCTGCAAGTCAGCAGCTCCGACGCCTTCCTTGGAGCCCTGCGGCTTGTGAGTACTCCTGGCCCAGGAAAGGTTTGAGATAAATAGGGTGATGAGAATAGTGGTCCTCTTTCCCTTCACTTTCCAACTACAGCATCTCTACTTTGTGATGTTCTATCAATTACGATTCCACATAAGATTATGCATGGGAAAGAATATTATACAGTTAAAAAACAAACAAACAAAAAACAAATGTAATCTGAGATCCTTCTACTGAAAGTAATTCTTTCCTGCAGGAAGAGATTTTTACAAAGTCTCTCAGAGCATCCTGCAGACTACAGTGACAAACTGTTGACTGGATGAGCATAAAGATAGCTGGGTTGTAGCTAGCTCAGCAGTCATATTAGCCTCGTCTGTGGTAATGAATATGGACCAACTTAAAAGGAGATAAAAGTGGCATACTAATTAAATTTGCAGATAATTAACTGAATTAACCAGGTGATAAATACATAGAGTGCCAATCGATATTTAAAATGATCTCAACAAACTACAAACTAATAAGCTAGAGATGTATTTTACATCCACAGTTGAGCCTTAAAACATAATTCTCTCAATTAGAGAATAGATAAAGCACAACTTCAGTAGTTCATTTGGAAAAGTCCAACAGGTTGTTATGAAACACCAAGCTTAGCACAAACCAAAAACTGTTTTAAAAAGTAAATGTCATATAAAACTACATTGTGTGCAGAACTTCTAACATTCCAGTTGGCCTCATTAGTGGCTGGTTTACATCCGGAGGGCACATATTGGATTTGGGCATCAGTAAACTGAAGTGTTCACCAAAGAAGCTAAAGAAATGTTGGGAGATCGGCTGTGTTATCAGAAGAGAGTGTAGGTTTAGTGAATGTTAGGACAAGAAGAAAGGATAAAATATAGAATACATCAGAATGGTTTTAAACACTTGAGGACGCATGGAGAAATATTTTTCTGTATTTCAGAAGGTCCAAAGCAGACTAACAGGCAAAAATTTGGATCAGTACAAGGATGAAAATTGTAATTAGGACCATCCCCAAAGGAATGGGTAGCCTTGCAAAGCAGATTTAAAATATTTACAAATCTTTGAGCAAAGGCATTAAACGAAAGATTAAATAACAACCTACTTCAGTTTTTCTTTGGGACCTTCAGCTTCTATGATACCATATGCAGCAGAAGTCTGCGAAAAGATCCTAAGCTCTCTGCCGAGAACTTACCCACATGGAAACATTGGAGGCCACCCTAATTTAGGGTTAAGAACACGAGCTAGCTATAAGGAGAAGTAAGGTCACAGTAATTATTTATCACTTGATTTCTTTCATATGAAAACAAGGCATTGTATAGCACATTACTTTAAAAGAAAAATAAGCTTTCGATTAATGTTTTCTAAGTGTATAGACTATTTATGACCCCATTTGCTTTTTTTATTTCTGTTTTATTGAAGATGATACATCAATTTTATGAGCTATTTTAAGAGTAAGAAGTGTGATCTTTAATTCAAACAGTATATTTTGTATCATTTGACTTTCTTTGTCCTCATACATTCTTATTTTTGTTTTATGTTTGCTATTATATGATAGAGGCATTTTTACATACACCATTAAAATCATTATCATTTTCCATTATTGCATAGTATTCATAATGTATTTCAATAACTAATAATATATTTGCACATTGTTTCATAATTGAATAATCAATTTATAGGAATTGTTTTGCTATCATATATAATTTTCAAGTGAATTCTTTCTATTTTTTTCTTAGCAATTATAAATGTTTAAAATTTAAATTTTTTCTAAAAAAGTTCTATTGTAATTTTGACTGAAATTATATTTGGATTAAATAATTATAAATAGGATATGATAAATAGCATTGTTACAATATTAAATCTCTTTGTAAAGGAGCTACATAGCTTTAGTTAAATACAATCTTCTTCAATGTCTCTTATTAGAACTTAATAATTTTCTTCTTACAGATTATAAATATTTTTCAAGTTTATAGCTATACTTTTGATGCTACTGTGATATATATGATTATAATACAGTATTCTACTAGTTTCTTTATAGAAGAGCAAACAAATATTTTCATGATTCAAGAAGGTAATATAAATGATTCTATCCATCCTTTAATCTATAATGTAGCAAATTATATTAATACTTTCCTATTGTTGAGTTAACCTTGTAATCCTGAAATATAAATAATGATTATATTGCATCGTTAACTTTAATTCACTCTTAATATTAGTTTTCAATATATTGTTTAAATTTTTACTTCTACATTCATAAATGACAGTATTCTTTCTCTGCCTTGTTTTGGCATCAAAGTAATGTTACTCCTTTTCCTGCAAAAATTTTCCCATTTTCATGAAATTTTCTTTCACCTTTTTGGTTTATCTGAGTGATAGGCCATTATCTTGTATTATGACATTCTTATATTAATAATATTTTATGTTTTTCAAATAATATACTTTATATGGTTCCTTTTCATTGCAAAAGCAGTCGTATGCATAACCTCTTTCCCCCTAATAAAAGAGGAACTCCAACGAAGTCATTTTCTCTGTCTGTCCTCCCATAAATTGTTAACACAATGTAGAATTCTAACACCCGATGGGTATCAACTTTACTCTCTGCTTCCACTCACATATTTCAAGTATTCCTTCTCAGCAGTTTTTTAAAGTTCCCTAACCATATTATGAACAGCTCTAAATTTAATTAGAAGTTTTAGTGGACACTTTTCTTATTGCTTTGTATACCTAAGGTCTTTCTGGGATTCATTTTTCTTTGTTTTGTTTTGCTGAAACATTACTTTGAATATTTCTTCCATTAAGTGCCTGCGTAGCATATTCATTTTAATTTTAGTCATACTTTGGCATAAAATTCAAGTATCAAAATGCTTTTATTAAATTGTAGATGTTTCTCCATATTCCTTTGGCACCCCACTTAACAGCTAAGAATTCACTTGCAAGGATTCTCTCCATTCTTCTGTATTTTCTTTGTAGTTTGGAATTCACGAATTTTACCAGGTTTTATGTCTTTTTTTCCTCTTTTACAATGTTGTCTTAGAACATCTGAATGGTTCTTGAGATCTCTGGAAATTCTTCGAGTTCTTCAACTTAGAATCATTATTTTCTAAGTGAGGATTTTGTTTCTTCCTCACATATTGTCTTCTAGAATTTCTGTTAAAGATCTACCAGAAGTTGCACATCTGTCCTCCATCTCTTTTCTTATTCGATAATAATTCTGCATTATTGAACTTGCACTCTAAGTATTAGCTTCTGGATTAATATTTTATCTCTCAGCCATCATTGTTTTGCTATTAAAACTTTCCACTTATTTCTTTAAATGATAAAATCTTTTAATTTTCCAGTTTCATTCCTATTCTGCAATTCTACCCCTGCTCTCTCCAATAGCCTATTATTAAATGTGGATCCGATATCCTTACAAAACATTCCAAGACTACCAAATAGACCACTTTCAGTTTGCTTTTGTTTGACGCATTATCTCTTTCATCAGAGATTAGTTGCTTTGTTCTTATTGCAACCACCTTTTGCTTCAAGTAAATGTTTGTTATTTCCTCACCTTTACTTATTGGCATCCAGAATTTATCAATATGGTACGTTATGTTTCCTCAGCACTTGTCAGAAATCAGTCTACTGTCAGTGAATGTGACTCGAACTTGCCTCCGCCCCGTGGTGGAGGGAAGCAGCCACAGGCTGGTGAGCTTTCTCTCACGCCCACACTTTCTTGACTTGAATTCTGGAAGCCAGGA
>PVJO010034670.1:0-10659 GCA_004026905.1 Hystrix cristata | reverse complement strand
GCCGGCAGAGTGTTGCCATGGCAACGGGAGAAGGATCCTAAACCTGGGCAGAGAGGGAGGGGCCTGGGAGAGAACCTGGCTGTCTGGCCCCTGCAGCCCTCGAAACATCTCATTCCTTGCTGTGCGCATGCTCTTGGGATTGGCGTTTGTCTCTTCGAGAGTGCAGCAGAGCATGCCTGCACAGAGCTGGCTTTGTCATTTGTGCCTGTGCCTGGCTCTTCGCGCCTGCTTTTCTTTCCCCTGCTGCTCTCGGGGTTCTCGTCTTTTCTTGCTTCCCCTGTACTCTGCAACAGTGCTGCATTGGAGATGGGGACTGCTAGAGGAAATTCAGATATACAAAGACATTGCTGATTTGAAGATGCTGTAACAAAAAGCAGTATTATTTAGAGTTCTCTTTCCCCACCTTTTGGAAATGACCTACAGCTTCCAAACAGGCTAATTGTGTGGCAGAGACATCAGTACTGATGACGCCTCCCACGACTTAGGGCTCATCGTATCCTGGAGACTTATCCTGGGTGGTCTCCTTTGGTCCTCACGGGGATTTGGGAATCCCCATTTTACAGGTCAGGAAATGCAGATCAGGAAGGTGAGGTAGCTTACCCAACATCACGCAGCCTCTTAGTGCCAGGCATTAAACCCAGATTGTTCATCAAGCATTGTGAATGGTCCTGATCTGTCATAGGCACACGGTAAGTGCATTGTGTGAATGAAATCAGTTGCTCCCGGTGAGGTCCTCAATAAATACGAATATTAATGCGTAATGCAGTGTGTTCTCTAATCGGAAAAATGGACCGTAGGTGTCTAGATGCACGTATCCCATCAGTGTAGACCTCTCTCTGCACCATTTGGTCAACACTGGTCGGCTGATGTCTTTGAGACCCTTTCCTCACAGCAAACGTCAACGCTGAGCCAGCCCCTTGTGATCACAAATTCTGAATCGGTGTTCCCTTTAATAATGGGGCCGTACTCCTGGGTGAAACTCATGCACATGACTGCAATTAATAATGCCAATAGACCCTCATTAGACAACTGTACAGAATGATGCTGAAGTTTATTTAGAAGAGTAAATATGTAAAAGTAACCTAGAGTTTGGACAGAGATCGGTGAGGCAGGACTAGGAAGGACTAGTATAATCGGAATGAGGATGAAATTAAAATTGAAGATGTTAGCCAGGGTGCATGCCTGTAATCTCAGCACTTGGGAGGCTGAGGCAGGAGGATTGCCATGGGGTCAAGGCCAGCCTGGGCAACGTGGTGAGTTCGAGGCCAGCCTGAGCTGTGGAGTGAGACTCTGTCTCAATATATATGATTGATGTTTAAATTTTAAAAATTTGTTACAGTAAAAGATACATTGCCATTAATCCTTCTCAAAGTTGTCCCCCCTCACTTAAAACACACTTGGCCCATCATACATGTCACTTTCTAAAACAGTTCTGGAAGTATTCTTTTGTGTTTTTTTTGAGATGTGATCGAACATGGTAAATGCTGCTACTGAGTGCCATCCAACAGGAAAGCAGGCTTGCAAAAAATTTGCGGTGCGTCCTTATCTACCTTATTCGCTGGTCGTGATGCTGTGTGACTTCTGGCTCTTCCTCAAGTCAAGATGAGCAGAAAGATAAACATTTTGAATCAGTTCAGGACACTGAGGCAGCTGCAACAGCACAAGTAAAGACCCTTGTGGAGGAGGATGTTCAGAACTGCTTCAAAAAGCAGCAAGAATGATAGAATAAGTATGATGGAACTAGGGGGATATTTTGAGTGGCATTAATGGCAATATTTCTTTTACTGTAGAAAAATTTAAAATTTAAGCATTCGCTGTATTTATCAATGAATTTATCACTGTATTTATCAATCATCACCCCTCTTCAGGTAAGATAGATCCCTCAATCTGTAAAAGCTACTGTATTATTAATATCTGCCTGGTGTATAAGAAATGCAATACATGTACAAGTTCAAAGTAAAAGTCACATTTCTATGTATAATTTCACCTCAAGGAGAAACTATTAATATATTTTTGAGGTATATTACAAATATACCTACAGATAGGCATACTTTTCGAGAGTAGGGTAGCATGGTGTGTGGGTTGAGAATGTTAGCTCTCACATAAGACAGCCCAGTTTCAAATCCTTGTTTGCACTATCTAACCTCTCTGTACCTCAGTTACCTCATCTTGAAAGAAATGATGATAGTAGTACTTATAAGGTTGTTATAAGGAGAAATTTGATGATCCATGTGAAATGCTTAGATGAAGGCTGGCAAGTCATGACTGTTCAATAAAAGCTTTGAAAAACTTAAGGCTATACTAATCATGTCTTGTAACTATGTAACTGATCATTTAACACAATATCATAGGCATTTATTATGACTGTGCTCAGACACGTATACTGTTTCATTTTAGATATAGATATATGGCCCTACTCAATTCTGTTTTACCAATTTAACAGAATTCCTCATTGATAATGTGTGGGGAGGCCCCAGGACCACCCTCAGATGTGACAACTTCCTGGAAAGACTCATGACACTCAGAAAAGCTATCATACTGCTAGTTGTGGTTCATTTCAGTGACAGACACAGATTAAAGTGAGCACAGGGGAGAGGCACATGGGGCCTTGGCAGTGTGGGCGAACCTGTGGCACACGTGCTGGAGTGGGCTGTTTGTATCGTTGAAAGCTCTAAAAGGTTTGCCATCACTGGCCTAGAGTGAAGTCAGGAGAAATCAGCTCTAGGCCTCCACATGACTCTCAGTGGAGTCCTGGCACAAGCCTGATTCTCCCAGCAGCGATATGCATATGCAACCTGTAAAGGGTTGCCACGCAGGAGAGCGCCCCCGAGCTTTGGTGTTAGGGGTTTTCTTGGAGGACATTTGTGTTGGTATATGGGACCTGCTGGCTGGGTTTAGCTAAACACACCGCAGTCCTTCAGAGTAATAACTGGTATCAGCCGTGTAGCATCAGCCCTCCATGTCTTTGGTTCCACGTCCATGGGTTCAACCAAGCGCTAACTGAAAATATTTGAAAAAAAATTCCAGAAAGTTCCAAAAAGCAAAATTTGGATTCGCCATGTACTGACTACTATGCTGAATCTACACGTACGAAGCATTAAGTAGGCAAACCCTGCTGTAGGCTCTGGCCTTTCACAGACCCTCAGTCCGTCTCTAGCGTTCCCTGTGTGAGTGTCGTTTGCCTGACCTCTTCTTCTTCTACTATATAATTAGATCTAGAGTGGCTGCATCTGTACTGGACAGTTACAGAATTTTTTCTTGTCATTCCCTAAACAGTAGAGGTTAACAATTCTTATATAATATTTATATAATATTAGCTATTTAATCGAACTTGATTTAAGGTATGTGGGAGGAGTGCATGGGTTATATACAAATACTACATCATTTTGTATAACGGACTTAAGCAAATCCTTGGATTCAGGTGCTCTGGGGCTGGGAGATTGTGGGAGGATTTCCTGGAACTAATCCATCACAGACAAGGAGAGACAGCTGTATCCCAGTGTTAGTATTAACTGGTAAAGCTGGTGTTGCATGTTCCAAGGTATCAGGCATACAAAAGCATCTTGTCAGTAGGATATTCTAAGGTATCAAAGTTCATTTCCCAGAAGGTTCTGAAGGGAGAAGTCTTGTGTAGGGCTTACGGTCCAGGCCTGCTGAGGTAAGCCTATCGTATACCAACAGGCAATTAGGAATTTTCTTGTATTTGACTATTGTGAACAATGTTTTAAAACATAGATGTAGACATATTGTCTTCTTAATTTCTCTGAAAAAATTCTATGATATAAACTCATCAAATTTAAGTTGCTGACCCAAAAATCCAATTGAGCTCAGCTTCTGACAGTTTTTATAATATTATTCCTAGGAAAATGGCTCTTGCAACATTCCCACCACGAAAATCAGAGCTGACATTTCCCTGCATCTTCTTAGGTTTTATATATAATAAACATATGTTACCTTCTTTAATCTGATAAATAGTGATGTTGTTTTAATTTAATTTATAATTAATTATAATTAGAGAGATTGTACATTTTTAATATGTATGATGGCAATTTCTGTTCTTTGAGTTGAAGAGTGGCATTTCAAATTTGAAGAACAGAAGGATTTAATAAAGACTATTGGGGGTGGTTGGTTAAATATCTTTGAAAAATTAGGTTTACATTTCTCCCAGTGTACACTAAAATACATTTCAGAGCAATTTGTTTTTTTAAGAAACCAGGCAGTGAATATTTTAGTCTCTGGACCATCTTTATTGCATATCTTCTTTTTTTTCCCTCCTAAACAGCCCATGGGCCATATAAAAGTAAATGGCAGGCCACAGTTTTCTGATTGCTTGTTTAAATAATTAAATGTAGAAATAAGTCATCTGGTTCTTGCGTGGTTCTTATCTGATTTTAATATGAAAATATTTTGTATTAATTAGAACCCAAGGATGTAAGGTTTTCTACTTGTAGTTCAGCATTCTATTAAATGCTAGTTTGGGCTTATAAGTGGTATGAAATGGGCAGTATTATGCACGTCGGTTGAATGTGAAAATAACAGTCTTTCCAGAGGACAGTTCATGGCACATGTCTCAGATCCTTTATCTGAAAAATAACTACAGGGATTCTCAAATATTTACACAGTATAGTATCTGTATCAGATGGCGTGTGGCCTTGCCAACACCTTGATTTTTTCCCAGTGAGACCAATTGCAGACTTTTGACCTCTAGAACTGTGCAGTGATAAATTTATGTTGCTTTAGTGGCTTAAGCCACTAAATTTGTGGCAAGTGTACTATGGTAGCAATGGGCAACCCACATCCTAGGGAAAAGCCCACATACTGAAAATGGTTTGGAGAGACATGATATCATGCTGTGGGACGTTTGGGGAAGAAGGTGCTGTCCTTGGAACAGACTGTCTGATAAGCTATTGTCCTCTTTGCCAAAAACACGGAACTGTCAAATTAGAAAAGTATGAGCAGGATTTTGTCCTCTATCCTAGTCCCTTTTACCTTTGATTTCAGTCTTCAGAAACAACGTGTGAAATGGTTGAGGTTTTCAGTAGGCATTATTTTTAGCCATTCAGGATGTATTTGGATTTTGCTGCATTTAGTATTAGTAAGGCTACTACACATGAAGGACAAGTCAGAATCACTGTCAGGTATCTCCTTCCAACCTCTTGATACCCTCAGTGCTCATTTCCCTGTAGTGCTCAACACTGTCTCAGAACTACATGAGACTTGTGATCATAAATCTGCGCCTCTCCTTGATGGAAGACAACAGGTGCATGTGTGCGTGCACGCGCGCATGCACAGCATGGCCTATTAAGAAATGGCTCTGTGTAGTTCTAGGCAGAAAAAAGACGCATGACTATTTCCAGGTGGTGGGCTTGGGGTGATTTTTTTTTCCTGGCTATTAACTTGTTTACTTTTGGCAATGTGTATTAAACATAGCAGTGCATTTTTAAAGAAGGAAAGATGGGAATTTTCTGTGCACATTTGATGCTTCTTTGTATAAAACTTTGCTACCTGAACATAGTTTTCAGCAGTGAATATTCCTTCAGTGTTAGCAGAACACAGGTACAAGACTTACCTTTATTTGGTGGCCCCAGATTGTAGAAGAGGGGGACAGTGGTGCCAAGGAATTCCTATTTCTGATCATTCATGAAAATTATGTATAGACTAGGGATTGCTTGCCATCTTCAACCAGTGACTTCCTTGCTGTAGTGTCTGGATGGTGATTAAGGTGCTCAGGTGTGAATAAAATGTCTCTGTATTCACTGGTAAGAACAAGTACTCATCTTCCTCATCATCTGTCTTTCTTGGTCTTGGATAGTTTTTTCTTTTTTGTTGGAAAAGTGTATCATGGAGCAATGCAAAGAGTACTTAATTTAGAGTTAGAAAGCTTGAATTCTTGCCATCAGGCTGTTGCTCACCGAACATTATAAAACTTGCTTCACCTCTTTAGGCCGCATATCCCTATAGACCTTTTAATAAAATAGGGGAGTTTGGACATTATGAACTTTCTGTACTTTCCATGTGTAACGTTATAGAATTTTTAATTGAATCTAATCCTCAAATATGAAAGCTGCTTGGAAAAGTGTAAGTGGAAGTTGTAAGATGGAGTTAAGTATAATATTGGGTATGTAGTCTTAATTGAGTGGTAGCATCAGAATTTATCTGAAGTTGACAGATGTTCAAATTACAGATGTTTCTGTCTTTATACCAGTGCCATACTGTTTTGATTACTGTAATCTCCTAGTGTTAAAATCAGACAGTATGGATCCTTCAGCTTTGTTCTTTTTAACAGTTATTTTGACTATTTTAGAGTCTTTGCATATCTGTATAAATTATAGGATTAGCTTGTCAATTTCTACCAAAAAAATAATAAACCTAGGGGGATTTGATAATGTATGTATTGAATCTACAGACTCTTACATCATATATTTGAGGATTACTGCCATGTTGGATATGAAAATGGAATTTCTCTTATTTTATCTAGATCTTTTAGCAAAGTTTATATTTTCAACTATACAGGTCTTATACTTCTTTTGTTTACTTTGTTCCTAAATGTTTATTCTTGTTAAAACTATAGCAAATGGAATTTTTTTAGTTTTATTTTTGGATTGTTCTTTGATAGTATATTGAAATACAATTCATACTTCTATATTAGCCTTGTGTCCTGCAAATCCACCAAACTTATTTTTTATTTTAATAATTTTTTTTGCAAATTAATTAGAATCATGTTGTTTGTTTTGTTTTCCTTTTCAATCTTGGTGCCTTTAATAGTTTTTCCTTGCCTTACTGTATGAAATCTTCAGTAGAGTGTTGAATAGACACGGCAGGAATATTTATCTTGTCTAATTTCTGCTCTTAGGGGGAAAATAGTTTTTGACTGTTCATTATTATTTAGCTGCATACTTATCACAGATGCATTTTATAAAGTTGAGAAAGATCCCTTTTATTCCTATTTTGTCGAGAGGTTTTCTCAGTAGAAGGAATACTATTACTTTTCATGGTCATTTTGACTTTGGAGAAAAGCCAGAAGTTGCACAGAGCCAGATACTGTGAATAAGGTCGATGAGGACACATCATAATGGTTTTATTTGACAGAAATTGCTGTAATTGTTCTGAGTTGATGCAGGACATTGAAGCGGCCATGAAAACACACCCACCAAAGAGGACTTCCAGAACTGCTTCAGAAAGTGGCAAGAATGATGGTAAAAGTGTGTTCGAAGGGAGGGAGAATAGCTTCTTATTGCTACATGTTTGTGATACGCGATGAATACACTGATCATGGAGAGCTGGTACATGTACATATAGCATCTTGATCTTTCTCACTTCCTCTTCTCTCTTCTCCTCCCTCCCTCCATCTCTAGATGGAGGGAAAGTATTTTGAGGGGGATTAATAGGGATGTATCTTTTAATGTAACAAATTTTAAAAAATGTAAACAGTATATTTTTCAATCATATATTGTATGTTGCTGGCTTTGCTTTGCTTTTTTATTAGATTTTTTATTAGAGAATACTGGATCTATATTAATGGAGGACGGTGGTTTGTACTTCTTTTGTGAGGTCTGTCTGGTTCTGGTATTAGAGAAATACTGACCTCAAAACAAGTTGAAAAGTGATTCTTTTCTACTTTTTTGGAAGTGATTGTCTACAACTAGTGTTATTTCTATATCATGTTAATGCTTCTGATTTTTAAATTTCTCTGATTTTCTGTGTATTGAGATTTTTATGCTTACTTTAGGTTTTACAATATGACTGTTACTATATCATAACCTACCTTATATTAATATTAACCTATAGGAACTGCTGTAAATAGCTCTATTTCCTTTTCTTATTATGCAGCTGGCTTACAAATCTATATCTATGATAAACCCCCAAATATTGTACCTGTACAACCTATGCAATTTAAAGAAATTAAAAGAATAGTAAAAGGGATATACTATTTTATTTTTGCCTTTGTGATTGCTATTTCTAGTGCTCTTTATTTTTTGCTGTGCATTCATACGACCATATGGAGTTGTTTCCTTTCAGCTTCCATGGTATTTCTTATGAGGAAAGTCTGGTATCTACCTACAAATTCTTTGAGTCTTCATTTGGCTGGTGATGTCTTTGTTTTATCTTCATTTTTTAAAAGAGCATTTTACTTTGAAATAATTATACATTTACAAGATGTTGCAACAAAATATACAGGGACATCTCAGGCACAGTTAGCCCAGCTTCCCTGATGTTACTGTGTTCTGTACTTCAGTAAAATATCAAAACCAGGTAATAGGCACAATTCACAAAATTCTATCAGATTTTTCTGGTGTACTCGCTCTCATTTATATGTGTGTGTGCTTGGATGGGTCTATATTAATATCTTTTACTACCTTCTGATTGAATAATTTTTTAGTGTTGAAGTTGGATAGTTTCTTGTATATTCTAATATAAGTTCTTTGTCAGGTATGTAATTTGTAATTGCTTTCTTCCAATTTTGTCTTCTCATTCTTAAACAAAATCTTTCACACAGCAAATGTTTTTAATTTTGATGAAGTTCAATTCATCAGTCTTTTTTTGTTGTTGTTGAACATGCTTTTGGTGTCAAGCCTAAGAATTCTTGGCCTAGCTAAAGATTCTGAATATTCTCACCTACTTCTTCCTGAAAGGTTTTTTTTGGGGGAGTGGTGGTGCTGGGGATCGAACTCCAGGCCTTGCGCTTGCTAGGCAAGAACTACCACTGAGCTAAATCCCTAACCCCATCCTGAAAGTTTTTGCAGTTTTATATTTTACATTAAACTCCATGATCCACTTTAATTTTGTTTAAAAAATGAGGTTGTGGTTCTTTATTATTACCTGTTGCCTGTTATGTCCCGTGATGTCGGATCTTTACACCGTCATGTTTTGTTGTTTTGTTTTTGAGACAGGGTCTTGTCCCGTAGTTCAGGCTGGGTTGAACTGACTAAATAGCCCAATCTGACCTTGAACTCACAGAGATCCTCCTGTTTCAGCCTCCTAAGTGCTTGGATTGCAGGTGTGCACCACCGCACCTGGCACACCATCATATTTTGAAAAGACTATCCCTTTGTCACTGAATTGGGTTTGTGTCTGTCTCAGAAGTAATTGAGCATATCTGTGTGGGTCTATTCATAGGTTATCAATTATATTTCATTGATCTATTTGTGTTTCTGCCAGTACTATATGTACTATGTTAATTGTGATAGGTGTGTAATAAGCCTTAACATTAGGAAAAGTGATTCATTCCTCTTTGCTGTCATTTCATTGTTTTGAGTATTGGGGTATTTCCTTTTCGTATAAATTTTAGAATGATTTTGTCTATGTCTACAAAAAGCCTTAATGGGATTTTCATCAGAATTAAAACAGATACATAAATTTTGGAAAATTGACATCTTTGCTGTGCTGGGTCTTTCAAACCAGGAACGTATATATCTTTCAAATTACTTATTGGGGCCTTTTGATTGTTTTGTCAGCACTTACAATTTCTAACTTGTAAATGTTTTGTTAGTTTTATACCTAGCTATTTTATTTTCTTATCTAATAGTCTCCTTTCTACTTTCATGCCATCGTTTTTTTTTTTTTTTTTTTTTTTTTTTTTTTTTTTTTTTTTTTTTTTTTTTTTTTTTTTTTTTTTTTTTTTTTTTTGGTGCCAGGGATTGAACTCAGGGCCTTGTGCTTGCAAGGCAAGCACTCTAATCACTGAGCTAAATCCCCAGCCCTTTCATGCCATCTTTTACCCCTAGATTCTACATAGTAGGGAAACATGCAATGCTTGTCATTCTTAGTCTAGCTTATTTTATTGGTTTTTTTTTTTTGTATTCTTGATGATAACCATTCTGACTGGAATGAGATAGATGCTCCACGTTTTGTTTGTTTATTTGTGTGTGCTACTGGGGATTGAACCAAAGCCTTTCTACTGCTCTGCATCCCCAGCTGTTTTTTATTTTATAATTTGAGACAGGGTCTCAGTTATGTTAAATTGCCTGGGCTGGGCTCGAACTTGCCATCCTCCTGCCTCAGTCTCCCAGAGTGCTGGGATTACTCCATGTAGTTTTGATTTGCATTTTGCTAATGACTAACAATGTTGAACAATATTTTTCATATAATTAACTGTATTTCTTCTTTTGAGAATTCATTTTTGATTGGATTATTTGTTCTTTTGGACTTAAGCTTTTGTATTCTTTATATATTTTGGATGTTAATCATCCATCTGAAGTGTAGTTGCCAATGTCCCAGGTCTCCACATTACAAAAAAAAAAAAAAAGGGTTAACATGGGTTGAATCCAACATGATTTTCAGGCAAATAACACGGTTCCCTTTATGTTAGCCTGTGTATCTTTGTTCCTTCGTGCTTTCCTTCCTGAAATGCCGTTCCTTGTCACTGCTCTATCCCTAACCCAGGTGAAACCTTCTGAGTATTTCAAGGTTACAACAGTTGTCTGTGCCTTTGTGGAGTCACTTTCAGACTCCCAGTTCTACTAGTTAAACACAACCCTGCTTCTTTCACAACTTCACTCTACTCCATAAAAGCAGCAGTTACAGCGCCTTTTACACTTCACTCTACTTTTTGCTTAGATATTTATCTCTTCTTTCTAGCACACACATCTCTACTGGGTAGGGACTTTATGTCTCTGTTTAATTAATCTTGCATCACTAATGGTCCTGAGGACCACGCGG
>PVJO010034669.1:0-10700 GCA_004026905.1 Hystrix cristata | reverse complement strand
CACAGAGAAACACAGAGTGTGCCAAAAAATATATATACACACTTCAGGAAAAGAAAAATAATATGATGCTTTTCTCAACAGATGGTGTTACCCTCGTATGGTGGACCCTAGAGGATCTTGTACATTGCAGAAAACCAACAACACTGCTGGCCCCTAGATAAGAAATTGAAAATGCATGTGCAACAGTCTCAATGACCAAGATTACCCGAGCAGCAGTTCGCCTTACTAATAAATGTCTGGAAGATAATGGCTGCCATTCTGAGCACCTCTTGTAATTGTAGAGGCCAAAGGTTACTTGTATTACCCTCATGATGTCTCAATAAGTTTATTTTTTATTTTTTCAAATAAATTTAGTATTAAAATACTTTTGCAAGTTTTTGTTTTCCTGAAGTGTATATACATTTTTGGTGGACTCTATATTTAACATTGCATGGGCATTTCTATATAAATGATGTCTTGCTATACTTACTGTTCTGTATTATACATTTTTTTCAATGACTACTGCTTGGAGATGTTGACTTATATAAATCTAATTCATTCTTTTTACTTGCTATGCAGGATTCTATGACATGGATATACCAAATTTAATTTAGGTTGTTTTCAATTTTTCAGTATTACAAACAATGCCACAGGAATATTTTGCTCTTGTCTCCTTGTTTACACATGTAAAGTTTTCTCAGGAGTGAATTTAGAAATGAAATTACTGATACTTAGAGTATGAGCAGTTTAATTTATAATAAATAAAAAAGTAATCATACTTCTTTTGAATTTCAGTTCAAAAATATTCAATGGATGTTATGTCTGCCAATTAACTGCCCCCAAATTAACATTATTGAGAGGAAATTCATTTTTCTTCTTTGCTTTCTTCTCCCTCTTTTTTTTTGCTTTCTTCTCTCTCTCTCTATCTAACACACTCATGCTTTTTAAGCATCCTTGTTTCTGTTGTTTTTAAATGAAACTACACAATATTTGCCATTTTGTCTCTGGCTCATTTCACTTAGCATAACATCTTCAAGGTTCATCCATGTTGTAGTAAGTTTCAGAATTTCATTCCTTTTAAGATGGATAATATTCCACTACATGCATTTACCACATTTTGCTTATTCATTAACAAAATGAACATTTGGGTTGTTTCCACCCTTTGGCTATTAGAATCACGCTGGTATGAGCATGGTATACAAGTATCTCTTGACCTTCCTGCTTTCAATTCTTTTGTATATCTACCCAGAAGTGGAATCAACACCTCATTTCTTATCGGTCAGCACTATGCAAATATTAGCAGTCAGAGCAGGAATTCTTATTTTATTCTCAACTTCACTGGCATATTTCCAATGTTTTAACATTTGAAGTATAATGTTTACAAAGCCTTTTTTTAGACAATCCTTATCAGATTGAGGAAGTTCCCTTCTATTTCTAGTTGCTAGTGAATTTTTAACAGAAATAAGTTCTGAGTATTATCACATGATGATTACTGGGATTTTTTTTCTATTTATGTTCTAAATTACATTGATTGTTTTTCAAAGATTGAACTGATCTTGCCATCTTATGATAAACTTCATTTGGGAAATAAACTTTTGCTCTCACCACTCTTATTCATATAGTTCTGGAAACATTAGCCAGAGCAATTAGACAAGAGAAAGAAATAAAAGGAATAAGGATAGGAAAAGAAGAAGTTAAATTGTCATTATTTGCGGATGACATGATACTCTATATAGAGGACCCCAAAAACTCCACCAAAAGACACCTAGATTTAATAACCAAACTCAGAAAGAAAGAAGGGGAAAAGCAGAAAGGCAGCAAAGGAAAGAAAAGGGAAAGGGAACATATGGAAAATTATGAATAAACCTGCTGTAAATAGAGAGGGAGGGAACAGAGGGGAGGGGGGGAGAACCAAGATGCATCATGTACAGGTACAAAATCAATGTGATGAATGTAACCATTATATGCAAAATGTACCAATACATGTTCTTGGTTTAAAATAAAATAAAATAAAAATAACCAAACTCAGCAGCATAGCTGGATACAAAGTCAACACTCAGAAATCAACAGCATTCCTGTACACAAGCAACAGACTCACTGGGAGAGATATTAGGAAAACAACCCCTTTCACAATAGTATCCACAAAAATGAAGTACCTAGGAATCAATCTAATGAAGGAAGTTAAAGATCTATACGATGAAAACTTCAGTACTTTGAAAAAGGAAATTGAAGAAGATATCAGAAAATGGAAAGATATCCCTTGCTCCTGGGTAGGAAGAGCCAATATAGTGAAAATGGCCATATTCCCAAAATTTTTATACAGATTTAATGCAATCCCAATTAAATTACCCATAGCATACATCACAGAATTAGAGAAAACAACCCTAAAATTCATTTGAAACCAAAAGAAACCTAGAATAGCAAAAGCAATTCTGGGCAAAAAAAGCAAAGCAGGGGCCATCACAATCCCTGACCTAAACTATACTACAAAGCTACTGTAATAAAAACAGCATGGTACTGGCACAAAAACAGACCCCAGAACCAATGGAACAGATTAGAAGATGAAGAAACAGGTACAAAGATTCTCAGTCACCTTATCATTGACAAAGGGGCCAAACAACCTCACTGGAAGAAAGATAGCTTCTTTAATAAATGGTGCTGGAAAAACTGGCTCTCCACATGCTGAAGGTTAAAACTAGACTTGTATCTTTCCCCATTCACCAAGCTAAAATCAAAGTGGATCAAAGATCTAAATATTAAAACAGAAACACTAAATCTACTGGAAGACAGAATAGGTAGAACTCTTGAAAACATAGGTGTAGGCAAAGACTTTATGAACAAATCCCCAGTTGCCCAGGAAATATCACAAAGAATCAACAACTGGGACCTGATCTTGTTAAAAAGTTTTGCACAGCAAAAGAAACTGCCAACAGAGCAAAGAGACAACCCACAGAGTGGGAAAAAAATTTTGCCAGCTATTCCTCTAACAAAGACCTAACATCTGGAATATATAAAGAACTCAAAAAATCAGACCCCCTAAATTTAAAGACCCAATCCAAAAGTGGGCAGCAGAAATGAACAGACACTTCTCAGATGAAGAAGTAGAAACAGCAGATAGACATAAGAAAAAATGTTCAATATCACTGATCATTCGAGATGCAAATTAAAACAACCCTGAGATTCTACCTCACTCCACAAAGAATGGCTATTATCAACAAATCAGCCAATAACAAATGCTGGAGGGGCTGTGGAGAAAAAGGAACACTTCTCCACTGTTGGTGGGAATGCAGACTGGTGCAGTAGCTATGGAAATCAGTGTGGAGATTCCGCAGGGAACTAGAACTACAGATTCCATTTGACCCACCTATTCCACTTCTTGGTATCTTCTCAAAAGAATTAAAACCATCATACCGCAGCGATATATGCACACCTATGTTTGTAGTGGCACACTTTGTAATAGCTAAATCTTGGAACCAGCCCAAATGCCCATCAATAGCGGAATAGATAAAGAAAATGTGGGGTTTTTATACAGTGGAATACTACTCTGCCATAAAGAATCATAAGCTTGAGATATTTCTAGGTAAATGGATGCATCTTGAGACCATACCCTTAAGTGAACTAAATTGGACACACATGTTTAAATACTGCATTGTTTCTCTGGTGTGAGAAACTGAAAGTGTAAATAAAGACTAAAATGTATTATATTGGGAAAGGGAAGAAAATGTCTAAATGGGAAACGGAACAAGGGAGGGGGGAAAGGAACAGAGAGACAAGAGAAATAAGAAATGGAAGGAAAAAATGGAAACAAATCTTTTGTAAATAGGGAGGGAGGAGGGGGTGAGGGGAGGGGAATGGGAAAAAAGAAGCAACAAGATATAGCATGTACAGGTACAAATTCCCTATGATGAATGTTATCACTATGTACATCTAAAATGTACCATTAAAATAAAATTTAAAAAAGAAAGAAACTTTTTATCTGGCATACTGAGGGAATTGATATGCTAATATTTCACTAGCATATTTGCTCCTCTGTGTTCATAAATGAAGTTGACCTTTATTTTCTTGGGCTTTCATTATCTAATCTTCATATCATGGCTATATGAAGTTGGCATAGGAAATTTTCATTCTTTTCTGTACTCTTGAAATAGTTCCTTCAAAATATGGATTTCTTGAAGGTTTGGCAAAACTAGCCCAAGGAATGAGAGGGTCTCCATCCTTTGGAGACTTTGAAATAGTCTTTCATGGTTGTAACAGATATGAGAAATAGAGTCCTTGGTGGTTAATAATTTCTTAGAAAATTGTCTATTTTATGTTGTTTCCAATTTTATTGGTATTTATTTTTCATAATATTCTATTTTCATTTATTCCAACTTTATTGAGGTATAAGCTAACAATACCATTCTATTTTTAATCATTATTTTACCTGTACCTATTCATTACAATTTTTTACTGTACTTGAAAGTGATTTTTATGTTTTTCACTATTTGTATTACTATACTTTTAACACGCTGTTCATGGATTTTGTGGAAGAAATATTTAGTATTTCTCCATCCTCATTCTATTTGTTTTGTATTTGCCATTTTTTTTCTATTGGAAACTTAGTTCGTATCTTACATTTTTCTTTGTAGCTAATAAATGTACTTAAGTTTAAAATTTTTCTTATTTCCTCTGCCTTATAAATCACCCAGAAGAGGGCTGTTTTCTACGTGTGATATTAACACATCCAGATACATGCTTTAATTTTGTTTGGTCTATCCTTTGTTACTGATTTCTATTTTTTCATTACAGTTAGGTATTGTGGTATGTTTGACGCACATTTTTGCATTTAATTCACACCTCCTTTGTAACCTAATACAAAAATGGCTAATTTTTATTACTCTTGCTTGTGCTACTGAAAAGAATGTGTATTCTCTGTTGAAAACAGAATTAGATGTATCTATTAGCCTATAAATACAAGCTAACATACATTCAAGGTTTCCGGACTTTTCACTTGATGATTTTGACTTCTAACACAAGTGTAAAAATCACGCACTATACTTGTAGACATTTATCTTTATTCCTATTAATTCTAATTTATATACCTCAAATTAAACATTAGGTACTAGAAGTTCTTCACAGATAATCCTTTGTGAATTCTTCCTCTTCCTTGTAAATTATACCTTTAACTGCCAGTGTTTTACCTTCAATTATATTTTGCTGATATTATTTTAATGTTTATTTTTTCCATCACTCTCTTTTTTTTTTTGCAACTTTGCTTTAGGTGTGTTGCCAATAAAAGATACACAACATATGATCAAAACTATGTGAAGGTTTAAATTAGAAACAAATTTGTTACAGTTAAAGACACACTGTCATTAACCATTCTTAAAATACTCCTCCTTGTTACTCTTGCCACTTTTGAAGCAGTTCACAAAGTCCTCTTTCATGAGTCTCTTTAGATGCACTATTGTGGCTGCCTGGATGTCCCAGGTCAGTTCAAAACACTGACCTTTCCTGGTCATTTGATTTTGGAAAAGAACCAGAAGTTGCACAATGCCAGATCTGGTGCATAAAGTGAATGAGGACACACTGTCATGTTTTCACAAGCCTGCCTTTCTGTTGGATGGCACTTGGCAGCTGCTTCCACTATAATTTTTGTATCATGCCTCATAAAGATGCTTACAAAAGAGGACTTCCAGAACTGTTACAGAAAGTAGTAAAAATAATGGGAAAAATGTATTCAAAAGGGGGCGGGTATTATGAGGAAGATTAATGGCAATGTGTCTTTCTTCTGTAATAAATTTTAATTTAAGCATTTATTGTATATTTTGATCATATCTCATAAAGCCAAAAATGGATCCTTTATTTAACTTACCTGAATTTATATGTGCTAAGAAAGTAGATTAGCTATTTATTTTACCATGGAAAAAACACTGCAAATAACCCTACAGCAAAGGGAAGGTATGGACTAGCATGGCAGAAATAACTCTGAATAGTAATCAATTTCATGAAAGTAAACAGCCTAAAAACAAATCATTGAAATGACAGAGACTTTCAGACTTCAAAACAAAAACAACAACTATTCAACAATGTGTTGTCTACGAAAGACAAAAAGGATATAGTGACTGAATATAAAACAATAGAAATAAATCAGGCAAATACGAACCAGTAAAATTGAAGGAGAGCTCTCAATGCTTGAAAATTTACCTGGGACAACATTATATGGAACAAAGTAGACACCATAAACATATATGCACCTAATAATTCAAAATAAAATGTATCAGAAAATTACAGAATCACAAAGAGAAATAGATAATAAATGTAGTTTTAAATTTTGAATAGACCCTCTCAGAAATGACAGGCAAGTGAGAACTAAGCAGAGATATCAAGTACCTATGAAGTAAAATATAACCTTGAGCTATCACTCACAAAATCAAGAATATGTGTCCTCTAGAATAAACCATACAGTCAAAAAGAAAGCATTCAGGCCATAAAAGAATAAATTCTGGAAGATCACATCGGATAACCTATATAATCTCTGACCAGCATGCAGTAAATAATAAATGAATTGCTTTTGAAAACTCATATTTTTAAAAACAAACAATCCTTGGATTAAGTATAAATAATTAAGAGGAATGAGAAACACACAGAACTATGTTATGATGAAAATTTGGGGAAAAGGGATTGAACATCTCTTAGAGAGAAAGTTACATATTAAATACATTTACCAGCAAACAAATAGAGTAAAAACAAAACAAATAATATAAAACATAATGTATTCTAAACATTCAAATGAACATGGGAAAAGAGCAAGAAGCAACTAAAGAATAAATATAAAGTCATAAATCAATGAAAGAAAGAATAAATGTAATCAGACCTATGCCAAGACTAAGGTAAGAAAGATGAAAAACAAACAAATCTGTCCCTCAACACCCACAGAGGGATTAGCCCTAGGACCCCTGAGAACCAAAAAAAACAAAACCTTAAATACTTCAATCCCTTACATACAATAGCATTCTATTTGCATAATATATATATATATATATATATATGGCCTCCGAAATACTTTAAATCATCTCTACTTATTGCTTATAAATACCTACCACAATGTAAATGCTAGATAGTTGCTATGCTATATTTTTAGCAAATAATGACAAGAAAGTTTGCACATATTCAATACAGATGTCTTTTTTTGCTCAAATATTTCCAGTCTGTGGTTGGCAGAATAAGGGAAATTGGAATCTTCCAGATATGGAAGGTCAAATATATAACAAAACAAACATAACAACAAAAGAGACATGACTACAGAACATAAATTAACACATTTGAAAACTTAAATTAACAGGGTATAGTCCTAGAAAAAAAGTTCCCAAAAATGGTGAAAAAAATGGACAAATCCAACAGGCCAGTAAGTATTTAAAACTATAAATGATAATTGAAGATTTTACTTTTCCCAGCTTGTTAAAAAAGGCACACCCAGATCACTAAAGATTTCTACCAGACTTTTAAGGAATCATTATTTTATTTAAGTTCTCATAGAAAAGGGAAAGAGTGAAATACTCACCTAATTTCATAAAGTAGGATAATTTTGATTCCAGAACTAGATATGGGGAATAAAATAAAATAACAGTTCCATTTTATTTATTAGTGTATATTTTAAAAATCATAAATATATTGAATATTAAATATAATATGACTATTTCCTGAAGTGGATTTAAAAATAATAATATATCGTGATTAACACAGGTTGATATCAGGGATGCAAAAAATATTTAAATTTATGTCATGTCAGTATAGTAAAGGAGAAAAAATATGCATACCTTAATCAGTGCAGCAAACAAATTTGCTAAATCTCAGTGCATACCAAAGATAAAAACTCAAACTAGCACTAGATGGTAATTTTATTAACTTGATTGTATTATATATCAAATCATACAGTATACTTCAATTAAGAAATTTCAGAGGCATTCACTTCACAACAAAAATCAGGGATAATATCACCATTATTTTTGACATAATACTAAGTATGCTGCTCAGTGCTATAAAGAATAAAAAGAAATAAGTGTTCTCATGAGGACAAAATAAAGAGAAACATTATATTATTGGCAGGTGACATGACCCTATACTTAGAAAAATAACAAGTTACTACAACTCATAAATAATCCAATCGGTTTATAATATGTAATCAAATTACAATATTCACCAATGATAATCACAAAGTATATCAAAAAATATATCATTCACGGTACCAATAAAACTAAGAAATAACTAGAATGATGATATATATACCTATCATCGTGGAGAAAAATTTTAAATCTAATAAAGAACGCAGAACATCATCTGAATAAATAGACATTTGTTCACTTGGTTGGGATGACAATATTATAAGTATTTCAGTTCATATTAATCTACAAATCCAATAAATCACAAATATCTCAAAATATTTTGTTGAATATTTTACAAAAGTGATAGCCTTTTATCTACACTTTTTGTGAAAAAATAAAGTTCCATGAATAAGTCAGTTAGCATTTCAAGAAAAGGACAAAAGAGGGAATCTGCCTTACCATATATTTTTTAAAAACTAAACAAATTAATGAAACAATGTGATACTACTGTGATAACAAATTGATCAATGAATGAAATGTAATAGAGAGCTTAGAAATACAGTCATGTTTATATAATCATCTGTGTAACTATATGAGAATTTAATACCCACTAAAATGGGCACCACATATCAATGGAAAAGGACAGATGTTTAATAAAGTTGCCAACCTATCTCACACTTCAGAATAAAACAAAATTGGACCTGAAAGCACATGCAAAGGTAGACTCCAAATAGAATAAAGACCTAAATGTGAAATTTAAAACAACAAAGCTAAAAGGAGCAAACCTAGGAAAATATCTTAGTAAAACTCAGGCAGAAGAGAATATTGTAAGCAGATTTCACAAGCACATAAAAAACCAAAAAATAGTGATGATTTTTATTATATCATAATTAAACATTTCTGTTCAATGAAAGGCACATGAACAGAGTTAACGGACACGCTATCCCAGTGTGTAACCATGGTGGCCTAAAGGAGAACAAAGATTACTCGGAGATGAGACTTCAGTTCACGCACCAAGAGGACCCAGAGAGGCAGCTGCTGCAGCACCAGAGAACTTCAGGGAAACAGCAACAGGCGGAGACCTCTGCAGTTATTTATTTGTACCTCACAGACACGAGAACAAAAACGCAGAAAGCACTTGCAATATAATGTACAGGAGTTCTGGTCAGGGCACAGGGCCGGAATGGGACCGTTTGTTTCACGACACATGTCACCTAGTTTAAGCAAGCTTATCGGACACACCGGCCAACGCAAACATCTCTGAGAACAAACTGCTTTTAATTCTGCTCACTGCTGTCATGCAGATCTGCTGTAAATTCTAACCACGCATTCCAGGAGTCCTGAACTGGGGAACTCCCTTCCTTTTCCACATCCACTTCTGACACGCATTTGGCCAGAGTCTCCCCACAATGGGTGACATCTTGGGAGAGATTTTTTTTTTTAAACCAAGAACATGTATTGGTGCATTTTACATACAATGGTCACATTCATCACATTTATTTTGTACCTATATATGATGCATCTTGGTTCTCCCCCTCTTCCCCGTCCCTCCCCTCTGTTCCCTCCCTATTTACAGCAGGTTTATTCATCATTTTCCATATTTTCTCTTTCCCTTTTCTTTCCTTCGTTGCCTTTCTGCTTTTCCTCTTCTTTCTTACTAGTATTCCTCTCCTTTGTATATTATCTTCCTTTTATATAATATCTATTACACCTCTTTGTCGTTATTTACAGTTATGGTTTCTCATATCAGAGAAAGAATTCGATGTGTACTCATGAGTGTCTGATTTATTTCATTTAAAAGTATGTTCTCAAGGAACATCCATTTACATACGAATGACTCTAGTTTATCCTTTTTTATGGCGATGTAGTACTCCATTGTGTAGAAAAACCACATTTTCTTTAGCCATTCACTGGTTGTTGGGCATTTAGGTTGTTTCCAAGACTTAGCTATTACAAATTGTGTTGCTATGAACATGGTGGTGCATATATCACTGTGATATGATGACTTTAATTCTTCTGGGAAGATACCCAGCAGAGGAATAGCCGGGTCAAATGGAACCTCTAGTTGTAGTTTTCTGAGGAATCTCCACATTGATTTCCACAGTGGCTGGACCAGTCTACATTCCCACCAACAGTGGAGGAGGGTTCCTTTTTCCCCACAGCCCCACCAGCATTTGTTATTGGTTGATTTTTCCATATACGTGGTTCTTTCTGGAGTGAGGTGGAATCTTAACATTGTTTTGATTTGCATCTCTCGAATGACTAGCGATGTTGAACATTTCTTCATATATTTATTTGCAATTTTTATTTCTTCGTCTGAGAAATGTTTATTCATTTCAGTTGCCCATTTTTGGATTGGGTCTTTAAATTTGGGAGGTTTAATTTTTTTGAGTTCTTTGTATATTCTAGATGTTAGTCCTTTGTCTGATGGCTAGCTCGCAAAAATTTTTTCCCAGTCTGTGGGTTTTCGCCCTACTCTATTGGTGATTTCTTTTGCTGTGCAAAAACTTTTTAATAGCATGTGGTCCCAAGCACTGATTCTTTGTATTGTTTCCCATGCAGTCTGGGTTCTGTTCATAAATTTTTTTCCTACCCCTATGTCTTTGAGGGTTCTTCCTGTTCTATTCTCCAGTAAAT
>PVJO010034668.1:0-10703 GCA_004026905.1 Hystrix cristata | reverse complement strand
TATCTCATTGTTTTTGCCACTCCCTGAAGCCATTCTCCAGGTCGTCTTCATGAGTCTTTAGTTCTGCCGTCTTGGCTGCCTCGATGTCCTGCGTTGATTCAGAACGATTGCCTTTCGTGATCATTTTGACTTGGGGAAGGGCGGGAAGTTGCAGGGCGTCAGGTCCTACAGCGAGGATGAGGACACACGACAGTGTTTCTATGAGCTGCCTTTCTACTGGGTTGTGCTCTGTAGAAGGAGTCACTGTACTTTTAATCTTATCTATTTAGGACATGAAAGGGGCAAGCAGAGCTGCTTTAGAAATTAGCAATAAAAGGAGGAATAATGCCAACATATCTTTTACTGTAATCTTTTTTTTAAATAAATATTCACAGTAGTTTAATTTTTTATTAGTATATGTTTGCAGTACATGATCATTACAGTTATCATGGGGAGTTGATGTGTGTATATAATACATCTTGATTCTTATCAACTGTTTCCATCTGGAAAAGCTGAACCTTCATCTTTTTTTTTTCCATCCCCATTTTATCCACCCCTCCCCGTCCCACATCTCTTCCTCCATCTCTTGTTCGCCCATGCATTTGAAAATGTCAGTTACTCCTTGAATACATGTTCTATTGTGCTTGGTAAAAAAATGCTTTATCATGGGGATATAGGTTAACATTGTTGACTCCACACAATACTGAAATCAAACAATTAAACAGATGGAAAGTTGAGAATGGGAACCAGGTTTCTAACTTTGTAGTGAGAGATTATGCATAAGCCAGGCAAAGTGACTAGAATGATTATGTGTGAAGTATCAATAAAGTAATATCCAGCTTAATAGAGACACAGGTTATTAAATATAGAAATAATGTACATACTTGGTTTGCTTTATCCACATATATTTCCTGGCTTTGCTGTACCAAGGAGCACTATTAAATTCCAGATCTTAATTACTAATTCAATGTCATTTTGTGAAAAATGGAACCGAGCATTCCTGGAAGAAAAGCATGATTCTAGTTCAAAGGTACAATATATACAGGATGATTCTGGATTTACTGTATTACAAGAAAGCAGGTCTAGGAAAAAAAAAGGGCAAAATATCTTAATTATAATTATGAATCAAAGGAATACAGAAGTCCAATGACACAGACGTCCTTATAGATAAACCTACAAAAGTGTAAGCAACAAACAATGTTTGAATGGTAAATAACTAAAAGAATCAAATATCCATGAGTCTAAACTGATAGAAAACATAATTCAGTATAGACAAATGCAGGGTGGAGGGGTGAGTAATTCCCAGAGAAGAAATTTTCAAAAAAAAAATCTGTACATATTTTTCCCTCACGGATGGGTGTATATCTCTCCCTTCCAGAAGTATGCGTGATGCACAGGGATATTGTTTTAAGCAGTACAGAATTGAAAGATGAGAAAGGAATAATTTTACAGTTGATAAATCTGACCAACCCTACGGCAGCCGGGGAAGTGACCAAGGTCGACGTCAATAAACAGAATCGATAGGATGGACTCTTGTTATTTTGTGACAAGGATGGCATTGCATCCCGTGTCTTTCTGCTGATAAGTAAATCCACTCAAACAATTAGAACATATCAGAAAAAGCCCAATAGAAGGATATCCTACAAATATCTGATCAGTATTTTTCAGAACTATAAACATGTTCAGAAATGAGGCAAATCTAAGAAACTGTTCAGCTACGAATCTCTCTTTGCAGACACAACTACTAAGACTACTAAGTGTAACGAGATATACTGGATAAGATTTTGGAATGCAAAAACACAGGGAAAAAAATAGGAAATCTTGCTTCATTGTCATTTGTTTGATTCCTTAACTTGCCCACCTATCTAGAAATTTTCACTTCCATGCATAATTATAGGTTTTGTGACACCTGAAATACCTACAACTTGGAGATCCTGATTTTAGAAAAGGGGTACAAATTAAACACTAATATTGTGTAAAAGAAAAAAAAGAAAAACATTTAGAGTAAGGATGAAATTGTGTTACTGGGAACGTAGACTTGTGAATCTCTTTCTTCTAAGGTCCCTGTAGGGAAGCTATCAGAAATGTTTACTTCAGTGATTCGTGATTGCAAGCTGGTTGCTCCTCCCTTTTCATAACACTGCAGTGCACACAGCTCCCAGACCACAGAGACGCATGCAAATAAGGGTCTATAGCTTACGCTCCATTAGCTTCATATTTAATCCTCCTCTGGTCCTCTCATTTAATTCTTTTCAAAATCCCAGCTGAACTTCCATCTTTTCAGAATGGAATGCCCTAGGTGCATTAAGGGCGTGATACATGTTTGTGGGAGACTGCTTTATACAAAAGTACAATCTGTAGCCTGTACACCGGATTCTACTTACTTGTCATATTTCATCAGGCTCCTTTTAGGAGTGAAAAATTTTCAGACTTCTCCTGATGTGGGTGGCATTGACAGCTTTGAGGAATATTGGCTAAGTATTTGGAAAGATGCCCAGTATCAGAATTAGTCTAATACTCTTCTCTATCGTTATATAGAGTTATAAGTATGAAGATGAAGACTATAGAAATAAAGCATCATTACCATCATATTATATCAGAAGTACATTTATCAACGTGGTTCTTGGTTGCTGACTGTGACCTCATGGTTAACACGATTTTGGTTAAATGTCTTCACTGTTAAGTTATTCTCTCTCTTCCCACCAGTTTTTAAGCAGTAAGGAGAACAGTAAACCATCCGGAGAGTGGAATCTTTACATGCATTATTCGGAAAGCTTCTTTTGCCACCTGCTCACACAGTGTTTCATTTTCCAAATGATACTGCATTTGGAGGAGTAT
The DNA here is from genome assembly GCA_004026905.1 of Hystrix cristata. Taxonomy (NCBI): domain Eukaryota; kingdom Metazoa; phylum Chordata; class Mammalia; order Rodentia; family Hystricidae; genus Hystrix; species Hystrix cristata. Next base: position 7,886 of record PVJO010034668.1, on the reverse strand, counting down.
CATACGGATCAGCTCAAATAAGAAGACTGTTTCCTTGTAGAGGGCATCCTGAACTAAAACTCCTGATAGTCTATGAACCCAGGGTGCCACAGGTACAGTTAGGAGTGGAAAGTTACCGAAGCAAAACTAGAATCAATATCTCAAGGCTTTCCAGACTGGAAGATTCAGCTAAGGTGCTGAATAGCCTCTGAGGGGAAATGTCTAGAGTAGAGGTTTAGACATGCCTAAAAGCAGGCCTGCCATGGTGTGGTGGCGAGGGAGGGAGGATGCAAGGGTTAGGAGGGGGGTGGAGTAAATCCTTGACTTAAACTCTCCCAGGACCTTGCGTCCCTTGGCCATATACCTGGTCTGGTGTGGGGAGAGCTGCTTTCCCCGTGATATCTGCCGTGTGAGTTCTTTGTAATTGACTGTGATCAGGGCTGAAGGTCAGCATACAATTTCACTTGTCTTAAATTTGGGAGTGTGTCTGAAAAGAACTAGTCTATTTCATGTAAGTTGTTAAATCCTATCGCCATTTCTAGTATCATCAATGAATCTAAATACATACTAGAAAAGTCTAATGACAAGGTGGAATCTTATTCAGATGGGCACCATGTTAACAGTACATATACAATCCTCACTACAAAAAATTCCAATAGTTGTGTGGTAAAAGCTACAGAAAGATTTAAAATGTGTCATTAGGCAGAAATCCTCCAAATGAAGTTCACAGTACTTAGCTTCAATGGATAGTCTAAGGATTTTGCTCTCATTTTATCCTTCTTGCCGCACAAACTGAGTAGTTCCCATTTCTCTGGAAATGACAGCTAAGTGGTTTCCTCCCTGTGTGTTTTTTTTTTCTCTCTCTCTCTCCCTCTTTCTCTCTCTTTTTCTTTTCATTCTCATCGTTATCCTATTTCTATACTGTAGTTCAGTCTGTCTCCATTTCTCTCTACATCTTTCTCATAGAAGGTTTCTGTCTCTTCTATCCTTTTTCAGTTGCATTTTTAGCTTTTTGCTAAATAATTGCTTTTTTACTTCTAAAATTTGCCTCCTTTTTTTTCTAACTCCAATTTTGAAGATTTGAAAAATTAAATGCGTCTTTTGTTTTTCTGAAAAATAATTAACATATCAATACTTATGCATTCAAATTTTTATGACTACCAATACCATAAATATACATTCGACAACAATAAATGGAGACATCAGTATTTTTTTCCTCTTCCAGCAAGGGTTTGTACATGCATTTTGTTTGCATTTAAGCAGTGTTAAATATAAAGATGTTTTCTGAAAACATTTCACATCAGTATTTAATAAAAGTGATATGGAATGTTTTGTACTAGAGTATTTGAGATGTATAATTTTACAATCAGAATTTTTGAATCTAATTCTGCAGCATATAAATACCCATTTCTGAAGAATGCATTTTTTTTATAACACTTTAAACCACCAAACATCACTGTGTATGCTAAAGGGCAAAGCAGTTGTCTTAAGTTTGGAATTTAAATTTTTACAATATACATTTTATATTCTCAGGTTTTTTCTTGATTATTTTCTTCACCTTTCTTCCACATTCACAGAAGTATTCATTTAATTTGTTGTTACTGGGATTATATGTACAATTTCCTCCACTATAGTGAAGAGATAATATTTTCAAGCAGATTGCAATTTCCTGATCTTTCTCAATTTTCATACTCTTCTTATTACCCTAAGTAGAAAGAATTTCAAATAGGTTTTTAAAAGTGATTTCAATTACTTGTCACCTATGTGGCTTTGAGTAAATTTCCAATAAAGTAGATTTATTGTTTGTTCTTTGTGTTTCACCCTTCATCAAATTTAGTTCAATTGCATTTATTTTTTAAGAACTCAAATAAAAGTGGCGACAGCCTTGAAGAGGTATTATTCTATTGTTTATAGATGCAATTCCTAAATATGTTTATTAGAATCATGGTGGAGAAGATGCAATATTTAGAAGATAGTTTCTTAAACTTGGAAAGATTAGGGGAAGGTATAGGAAAATAGAGAAACACAAACTGCATTTTTCCCTGTGTGTTTGTGTGTGTACACTTTATTTATTCACTTTTTGTTTCTTTTGAAATTTTGGAAGTTTATAGTAAAATATTATGACTTCAATTGAAAACAATACAAAAATTATCCTCTTTTAAAATGCATACCAGAATAAAAAATATTCTCCTTTAACATTGACTATAAATACTGCATTTCTATGAATTTTAAAGTTGTAAGTCATTAGTGTCTGACTTTAGTGAATATAATAACTCTTTTTTCCTTGCAACTTCGAATGGATAGACTTTAGCAGAGAAAGTGACTCAGATACAGCATTTGAAGAATAACTTCCCTATTTCTCATGATAACAGTCTGTGCCTTTCATTCTGTGAACAAGATAAAGGGTTGAACAGTCTGAGACTCAATGATAAATATTAACCACGAATTAGTAAGGAAGCAATCACCTCAACAGGGAAGCAGCTAGTCTCCCTTCATACTGAAGATGTTAATCGTATTGTTGTTTTTGATAAATGATGTCTTTAGGAACATAGTATAGAACATGGGATGCATAAAAGTGTAACTGGTTATAAGCAAGAAAATTAATTTTACTGAATATAAATGATTACCAGGATCAAAAAGAAAACAAACAAACAATTAATGGAAAGTACTGTATGTAAGTTGACTAGCAGAATGTTCTCAGAAATGATTAAGAATCAAGAATTTTACGTTTATCCAAACTATGTAAAAACTACTAAAGTAATGTATAAGATAATCAGCAGGAGATAATTCTAGAAAGTAAATGAAGCCTGGAGGGGTAAAAGGGGATGTGCTTTCTCTTGTTTGGGACCACAGAGTTCTGTCTTGGTGACTTTGCGCAATGGTGCTTTGATAATTGCACAGTAAACAGCCAGCTACAGAAACTTCTGTCCAGCACACATATGGGAGACACCTTAGCTGGAGTGAGGGAAATTAATGGAGAAGGAGCAACACTCTCTTAAGACATTTTTTTTTCTTTATATGCAAAAGCGCCAATTAAAATCAAGGTGAGGATTTTGCTAAATCAATTATCATTTCCCAATTAGTCTAGGAAAAAAAAATGGCTTTGCCTCTATATAATTATTTTCCCCGTAACTCTCCACTTAATGGATTTTTGGTCTTTCTGGTAAAGGGATCAAGTGCTTTCCCTTGTCTTTGTCAGGAGGCTCCCTACTGGGACACAAAGACTGCAGTCACAGCCCACATTTTAAATTGATGTTTAGATATATGATGACTACTATGTGTGTTTGATACGCAATTTTATTTTTTAAATTTATTTTTACAATAAATTGAATGGAAAACATTGACATAGACATATGCGTTATTTCTTAGTTTTAACTATAATGTGACAAAATTGGATTCTTTCCTATTCAAATAATTTATAAGTTTTAGGTCATATGTTTATTAATTGCTTATTATGCTTGAGCTATAAGTTAACTGAGGACAAGGAAGATCAGCGTCCTGCTTGCCATTTATATGGTAATGAGCCAAACACCATCTCATTCAATAAGGATAAATATAGTCAGTGATTAAAGATAAAGATTCATGAATTCAACAATTATAAATCTCTAAAACGATTACATTGGACACACTCCAGCAAAATAAAATAAAACAAAGTAACATAAAATTAAATAGCAATACGAGAGACATGGAAACGGTATTGAACATATTAGTCAAACTAATGGAACTGAATGGATGGATGTAAAAATACTGTCGTCAGATAATGATCCACAGGGATTCCTAACCTCGAACACTGAGTGCTGGAAAAACTTGCTTGCTTTACATCCTTGTTCAGAGGGAAGATGAAACATTGATTCTCTTTCAATATAGTTTTTAAATTTGCATATTTTGCTATGCAGATTTACAGGTATTTGAGTTTACCCTCCTTGGTGTTCACAGCAACTATTAAAACACTGTTTTTCTGTATATATTAATTTTTAGTTGTTTACACAGGATATATTTTCAAAAATATGTCTATGAAATGTGAGATTGTATTCATTTTACATGGTTATGTGGGTGGAAATGATCCAGCCTTCTTCTGTACTCTGACTTCTCTAACTTTTTTGTAAAGAGATAAAATTTTAAAACAAAAGTGAAGTCTATGATCTACAGTAATTTTCCAAAACCTACTAATTTGGGCATAGTGTCACATATCTACTGTCCCAAACTATTTCCGAAGGCAAGATAGGATATTTTAAACGCAACAAGTTTGCAACCGGCCTGAGCAAAATTGCAAGACAAAAAACAACAACAACAACAACAAATGAAAATGTTTTTGTTGAGTTTGGTTATGTTAGCGAGCAATACACATGACAATTTTTTTTATAATGTAAAGCATGGTAAGTTTTTATTACAAATTCCTATGTAATAAAAGTCTTTTTTCAATGTGAAGTCTTAAAATCTCAGAGAAAATGCTGACAGAAGACTTAAAGATGAAAACAATGGACTTGAACATATGAAAATATAATGCAGAAGAAAAGAAATGAGCTAATGTGTATCAGTAAGTTCAAGGATGGGAAAATAAAGACAATTTCCAAAAAAGAAAAATACGTAGCATTTACACTAACTAAACAGATGCTCAAGTTTACTGTAATCACAAAACTAAAAATTAAAACAGCAATGCATAACACTGTTCCATGAGATCAGCAAATATTATAACTTCTCATAATGTCTAGATCTTGAGGATGTTTGCTGATAGTCATTCTCATATACAATTGATTTGAGGGAGAGAGAGAAAATATTTTAAAGTAATGTATGATAGTGTTAATTAGTACTGAATGTACTAAATTAATAGTAAGGTAATGCAAATATTGCCTTAGCTAAGGAACATATTTTAGATATAGTCTATGCAAAGCCGAAATTTAATGCAAAGGAAATCTATCAATTTTTCATAAAGTCTTGGAAAAAAATGCATTTAGATAGTGTATGTGTCGATTAAAAGGTAAAATATGACTAATTTGAATATAAAATAATTCAGAGTATTTAGGCATATATATGATTAGTTATCTAAAATATATCCGTTATTCTGGTTCATGGCATAAAATTTTGAAATCTCATGCAAATCATGGTAACATTATAATAACTTTGTGTGTAAATAAGTCCATGTGGTTATAGGTACATGTAGTCAGATTTTGTTCTATATGAAAAAAAAATCTAGATATTTGAGTAGCATATTATTTTATATGGTTTTCTTGAACAAATAAATTAAGTTGCAAAAATTACTGATTTTTTCTTTATTATTATTTTATATATTAAAAGGTGTACTTAATTTAATATTTATATATTTTCATTTTGATACTTCACTATAATTTAAGACTTTTTAAATTGTGCAAAATTTCTCAAATTTTTCATATCATTACTTTTTTATATGATTAATTAAAATATTGCTCCTTCTCCACTTACAACATGAAAAATGAAGTTTTATATAGTGATTGTCAGTTTGGGCTCATAAGCCTGTAGTTATTTAGAGAAGAAATGTTATTTGAAGGACGCAGTAAAAAGAAAGAGTTGGATTTGACTGATAAACTACAATTCTGTTGAGAGAGTGTTTTCCTTGAAAGAAAATTAAATTCAGGGTTTTATCACTTCACTTCAGGCAATAGAATTTTAATTTAGAATCTCAAATCTCCATTGACTTACAAAAAATTATATGTACATATATACTATATATATATATATAGATATATATATATATAGTATATATATATATATATATATCTCCCATCTACAGGTCATATAGTAATCTATGGAGATTTTATGATCAGAAGAAATTTAAAATTAGTTGAAAATATCACCTGAGTTTTATATAGAGCTATTGAATAAAAGAAATCATATTCCTGAATATATAAATATTTTCAAACATATTTCCAGCTTTTTCTATAATAGCATATGAAAAAAAAATAGAAATTGAATCTGGGGTTAAAAAAGACAAAATTCCAGACAAATGAGTTTTCACCATTTCAAAGAATCTATGTACTACAAAATTTAAGTAAAGTAATTCATAAAATGGGAGAAATAATACCCAGAGATCTCTTATCATAATGTCGTTGTTGCACTTTCTATTATTTTGTCTTTTCTTTCAAGGGCTGAGAGTACTTCGTGATATACAGTCTCTATTCTTGGTCTTCCTGTGAGGTAGGCAGTTGGAAGAAATTGGAACATTTTAGCACATCTGAACAATAGCAAGCCCTTTTTCCTAGTGTTGCCTTCTTTTTTTTTTTTTTTTTTTTTTTTTTTTTTTTTTTTTTTTTTTTTTAATTCTTATGATCTGAGACTGGGTGGACTGTGGAGCCCAGCAACGGGCGAGCCTCAGGCTTCCGGTGAACATCATTAACTACAGCTCACACGCAGAGTGCCAGTTCTGTGGGACTGGACAGGCATCCCCTGGTTTATCCTCTCAACATCTACGAAAAGACAAAGGTGGAAAATGCTATTTTACAAGTGACCTGACTAATTTAAGATTTGCTGAATGTCTTCCTCCTTTAACCTCATCATGATCGTAGCCACCAGTGCTACCACGGAAAACACATGTGTTTTTGAGGGTTGAATGTCTAGATAGAATTCTCATTCTCAAGGAGTTTATATTCTGGATACCTGAATTAAAATATTTCTTTTATTATTAAAGACTAGATTGGGCAAAATGCCGAAGAAAAATAAATAAGTAAAATAATTAGTCTATTTGAAAGTCTGACCTTCAGTTTCTAAACTTGACTTTCCTTTCGTTTAAACTTTCTAAATCAGTTAAATATGACTTCTTGTAAGATATTTATTTGAAGAAAGCAAATTGCTATGGAATCTCTTCATTTGAAACAAAGCACAATCCATTTCCAGCATATAAATATGGATCTCATTTAGTTCGATGTTTAAAAAGTCAGTCAGGCCTTCATAGATAATTGCTTACTTTTTTCAAGAGGAAATCTTAATTCCTGCTTCTGGTTAAAATACTTCCAGAAATAAAATTAACTGTTTGATTTTCACTGTAGTTTCTTTCTCTTCATCAATAAAGTTGTGAAAGTGATAAATTTACCTGACTGTAAAAGAAATCATACACATAAGGATAATTTTATTACAGTAAATAGAGAAAATGTAAAGTAATATTTTAGTAAGTATACCTTTCAACATTTCTCCATCCAGCTAACTCACTGAAAATTGCACAAATTTAGCTTATTCTACCACTTTTATTTGCATTCTTCTCTGTAATCCAACCTTTATTTCTTGGCTGGTTCTGCCACTCCTGCCTCAGCTTCAGAGCCAGCCTCAGAGTTTGGAGTCACCTCTTCACACTGGGCTCAGTGTTCTGTCATCTTTTCTGCCTCATGCTAGTTTTTTTGCTGGTTGGATCTTCATGTGAGTGTTACTATTTTATCCTTGAGAGAAATCATACGTACTTGTTTATTCTTTTCATTTTCACTTTGAATAATAATCAGAATCATTGAGGCCTCCCTAACGCCTACAGCTTACACAGTATATTTTTTATGCCTTGTTACCTTTCTGACTAAATATTGATTTAGTCCAAAGTTTTCAGACACTTTCTTTACTTGCATACAAATGTCATTAAATACAATCAGAGATCTTTTTTCAGTTTGCTGATTTTAGTTTCTGTCTCTGTCTCTCTCTTTCATTGTGCACTCATACACACATATCTAATCGACAAATATTTATCTTTACATGCACAGACGTAAAGGCATACCCACGTGTTTATAGATATTTATATTAATACTTTAAATGTGCTGTAAAATTTCAATACAAATTACTAAGTTATTAGGATGATCTTTACTACTTTTTGCAGGAATTTTTGGGCAATTTCCATTGCCCATGGAGAGCATGAATAGATGGTTCATATTTTAGAATAAGAATTTATCAATGAAAAA
>PVJO010034667.1:0-10705 GCA_004026905.1 Hystrix cristata | reverse complement strand
TTTTTAACCCCCACGCAATAAAACTAGAATTCGGCAACAAGAAAAACTTCAGAAATCATAAAATACATAAAAAGTAAACTTACTCTTTAACAAATAATGGATCAAGAAAAAAAAATCAAGGAGAAAATTTAAAAATTTCTTGAAACAAATCAATGTGGAGACACATTATACCCAAACCTGTGGTATACAACAGCAAAAGCAGTATAAGGAAAGTTTATAGCAATTAATGCCTACATCAAGAAAGCAGAAATGTCTCAAATAAACAACTGTCATTGCATCTTAAGGAACTAGAGAAATAATAATCCAAACCCAAAATTAGTATGAAGAAAGAATACTAAAGAACAAAGCAGAAATAAATGAAATACTTAAAAACAACAGAAAAAGTTAACAAAGTAAAGAAATCATTCTTCAAAAAGAAACAAAATCGACAAACCCTTAGGTGGGTTTGAGAGAGAGAAGCCTCAAATAAATAAAATCAGAGACGAAAAGGGAGATGTTACAGCTGACACCAAAAAAATACAAAAGACCATTAGAGATTACTCTGAACAACTATATGCAACATGTTTGATAACCTAGAAAAAATGAATAAATTCCTGCATACATACACCTTACCCAGAATGAATTATAAAAAAAAAAAAAAACAAAAAAAACCCCTGAGCAGTCCAATATCAAGTAATGGGAATCAATCAGTAATAAAAAGTCCTCCTCCATCAAAGGAAAGCCGAGGCAGGACCAGACAGACAGGTGGCTTCAGTGCTGTGGTGATCAAATGTTTAAAGTACAAGTGATATCGATTATCCTATATTATTTCGAAAACTTGAAGAGGAAGGTATTCTTCCAAACTCATTTAATGAGGTCAGCTTTACCCTGATACCAAGACCAGATAAGAACACAACAGGGGCTGGGGATTTAGCTCAGTGGTTAGAGTACTTATCTTGCAAGCACAGGGCCCAGAGTTCGATCCCCAGCGTCAAAAAAAAAAAACAAAAAAAGAACACAACAAAAGAAAGCTAAAGGTCAGTATCTTCGATGAAAATATATACAAAAATCCTCAAATTTTATTTGAGGACTTGCAAATTGAATCCGGCAGCACATTTGAAAGGTTATTTAGGGGTTGAGGATTTAGTTCCATGGTAGAGCGCTTGCCAAGCAAATGCAAGGCCCTCAGTTCGATCCCCTGAGTTCGATCTCCAACACCCAAATAAATAAATAAATAAGAATAAATTTAAAAAAATAAAAGGTTATTTAGATGATCAAATGGGATTCATCCTAGAGATGCAAGGATGGTTCAACACACAAATCAATAAATATAATACACTACATGAGAAGAACAAAAGGACAAAAACCACACGATCATCTCAACATATGCAGAAAAGGCATTTTATAAAATTCAATAACCCTTCATAATAAATACTGAACAAATCAGGTACAGAAGAAATGTACCTCAACAAATGAAGCCCACATATACTAAGCCAAAAACTAACATTATCCTGAACAGTGAAAAGGTGGAAGTTTTTTAAGATCCAGAATAAGACAAGGATGCCCACTTTCACCACTTCTACTCAACTCAGTACTAGAAGTCCTAGTCAAGGTACTCAGAGAAGAAAAAGAAATAAAGGTATTCAAATTGGAAAAGAGTAAGTCAAACTGTCACTATCTGCAGATGACATGATCTTACACATGAAAACCCCTGAAGACTCCAAAAAAGAACTATGAGAATAAATAAATTCAGCAAAATTGCAGGACACAAAATCAACATACAAATATCAGTAGCACTGTTATATGCCAACAGAGAATTATCTGGAATGGAAATCAGAAATCAATTGTATTAACTGTCTTTCCAGTAGCCACAAAAAACAATACCTAGGAATATATTAAAACAAAGAGGGGTAAGAGCTGTAGAATGAAGACCATAAAACATCAATGAAATAGGCTGGGGTCTGATCTCAGTAACAGGAAATATGCATAGCATGTGTGGAGCTGTGTGGTCAATCCCCAATACCCTCAAAAAAACTGACGCGAGAAACTGAAGAGGATACCAAACAAAATGGAAAGTCATCTCACATTCATGGATTGCAAGAATCACTGTTGCTAAAATATCCATACTACCAAATTGACCACCAGGTTTAATCCAATCCCTATCAAAATACCAATGACACTGTTCACAGAACTAGGGGGGGAAAAAATCCTAAAATCTGGAGGTTGGGGATTTAGCTCATTGGTAGAGAGCTTGCCCAGCAAATGCAAGGCCCTGACTGAGTTTGATCCCCACCTCCCACCCCCCCCAAATCCTAAAATTTGTACAGAAGAGTCAAGAGACAACACACATAATGGGGACTATTTGTTAAACTATAAATCTGACATGGTGTTAATATCCAGAATGAAAAAAACACAGCAGATCAAAAAGACAATCAAAAAATGAGCAACAGACTTAAACAGACATTTCTCAAAAAAGAAGATATCACGTGACCAAAAGGCACAAGAAAAAGTGTTTAGTGTCATTAATAATAACCAGCGAGCTACAAATCAAAACTACAACAGGATCTCACTTTACTGCTGTGAGAATGGCTATTCTAAAAAACTTCAGAGGAAAAAAAAATAAAAATAAAAAAAATAAATAAATAAAAATAAAAATAAAAAACTTCAGAGGGTGTGGAGAAAAAGAAGCCTTGTTGGTAGGAATGTAGATTAGTATACAGCCTGTGAGGAAAACAGTATGGAAGTTCCTCAAAAATTTAGAGGACTGGGGTGCGGCTCAGGGGAAGAGCACTTGCCTAGCAGGCATGAGGCTGTGAACTCCACCCTTAGCACCACAAAAAAGAAAAGAAAAGTGAGCTAGGACTACTACACGATCCACCAACCCTGCTGCTGGGGATGTGTTCAAAGGAAAAACCCAGCATGGCCAGGAGACCTCATCCTCCATGTCCACTGCAGCACTGCTCCCAACAACCAGGACACGGAAGCCAGCATAGCGCCCACCGCCCGATGAACAGACGCAGAAATGCAGTGTATTCCGTCAATGGAGTATGGACTATCTGGCCCTAAGAGGAGAGGGATCCCGCCATTCGGGACAGAACAGACAGAATTGGAGGTCACTATGTTCAGTGAAACAGCTGGGCACAGAAAGGCAGGTGAGGTACGGTCTCACCCATGGACCTCAGTGACACTGAGAACAGCCAAGCAGCGACCAGAGGCCGGGACACCCATGGCAGGGACAGAGAGAGGAGGCTGGTGGGCTCTAAGTCAGAGAAAGTCCTGGTATACTCATTCCTGAAACAGTGACCACAGATAGCAATGGGCTGTGTATTTCAAAAAGCCAGAATATGACTTCCAATGCTTTCACCATAAAGAATGGTAAATGTTTATGAAGACAGATGTGTTTCACAGATCTGAACACTCAATGTATAAATGCATCAGAAAAAAAGATTTTTGTATTTCAGTAGAAGCAAATTTCAGAAGAGAAAACAAATAGAAAAACCCTTGAGACAGATCATGTATTCAAGCTAATGATACGTTTGATGAGCTATATGGAAAGAGGTATAGTGGATACATATAATTTACTCCAAAATGTATTTAAAAAGCCAAGATGACTGATGGATGGAGGGATGGACAGACACAGGATAAAGCGACTACGGCAAAGTGTTGAATCAAGAATTTAGTGAGAGAAGCTTCACAGAATTCTACCCAAACTACAAGACCCAGGCAAGGCGTAAGAAGTCTTCAAGAAGCTGAACTAGTTAGAGTCTAATTTAACCCTATGTGCATGGCTGAAATTCCTCACACAGCAGTCACGTCTATACCTGCTGCATCTTTACCGGCTACCAGATGGGTCCATCACTTACTGCAGCAGGGCAAATAAGAAAGATACGTGGCAAAAACAGAGGCCGGGAGGGAGAAATGAATTTAAGGGAAAAAAGAGGACGAAAACAGAGCTTTTGTAAATGGGAAGAAGTCCAAGGAGAGGGGAGGGAGTACAAGAGTAGGGGATGAGAAAAGGAGAGAGAGAAGACTTAAGATGTGTTCTGAACACATACCAACTTCCCCATGGTAACTAATCATTATGTGCTACAAACATGGACTAATAAAACACCATAGAAGAACGCCCCTGCCCTCGGGAGGACAGCAAAACTGACACAACGTGTACCTAAGGACGTCCTCGACAATTTGCAGACTCAAAAGAGAAAGATTTTCTCAAGATGCATTCGAGCGTGTGATTTAAAACAATTATGGGAAAAAAAAAACCTTTCCAAGTGTGGTGGTGCACACCTGTAATCTCAATGCTCAGGAGGCTGAGGCAGGAGGATTACGCAAGTTCAAGGCCAACCTGGGCTACATACTGAATTTGAGGCCAACCTGAACTATGTAGTGAGACCCTGCCTCAAAAAACCTAAAAAAAAAATTTAAAAAAAAAAAAAAAGATCTCAAACATTACTCACCTACATGACATAAAATGTGACCAAGCTGTCCATTTCAGGAACATTTACTAAAATAAGACCAATATTGGCAGGGAACAAGCAATTCTCTAGGATTCTCACTCTCATTTCTTTTCTAATTTTTCAGAGCCTAAATTGTGCAAATCCTTCTGCTCCTTGGATTTCAGTTCTCCAAAAGCTCCATGACCCTGCATTTTTTCTGGTTAGATTTGGTATCAATCACCAGCCTAGTCTACACTCACTGAGTAATGTTAATAGCTTTACTTACCTCTTTCATTTTTTAAAAATTTTTTGTATTTTGGTAGTACTGGAGATTGAACCAAGGGCCTTAGGCAAGCACTCTATCACTGAGCTACAACCCCAGCCTTTGTAAAATTTCATTTTGAGACAACATCTTACGAAATTGCCCAGGTTTGGCTCAAATTTGTAATCCTTCTGCCTTAGCCTTCTAAGCAGGTGGGATTACAGGCCTGAACCACCATATTCAGCTAAATCAAAGATTTTTAATAAAATATATACTGTGATTTCTCTAACCTATGGCATTCTTCAACCCTAAATTTAATAATTCAGATGGCTGGGCGTGGTGGTACATGACTGTAATCCCAGCACTCTGGCAGGAGGATTACAAATTCAAGCGCAGGCTGGGGAACTTAGCAAGACCCTGTCTCAAAATAAATATAAAATATGGAGTCTAAGAATAAGAAGAGAAAAAGATCAAGGTAGAAGAAACATTTCAGTAGTAACGGCTGAGTTTTCCAAAAAGTAAAACACATCAAATGATAGATCCAAGAAACATTCAAATCAGGAAACGTACTTTTAAAAAGAAACAACAAAATGCATTCTGATACATAATAGTCAATCTATATAAATTCAAATATAAAATCTTGAAAGCTGGGGTTGGGGATTTCGCTTAAGCAGGAGAGCACTTACCTATCAAGTACAAGGCCCTGAGTTTGATCTCCAGCAGCCCCCTCATATCTTGAAAGCAGCCAGGAAAAAAAAAATGTTACAGAGAAAAACTGATTTAAAAAAAACTGCAAAATACTTCTTACTAGAAACCATGCAATCCAGAGGCAACTGAGTGACATTTTAAAGTACTGGAGGAAAACTATCAACGTAGATTTTTTTTTTTTGCACTGCTGGGGATGGAACCCAAAGCCTTGCACATGCTAAGCAAGTGCTCACTGCTGAGCCACATCCATAGCTCTCAACCCAGAATTTTTTATCCACTAAAATCATCTTTCAAAAATAATGGCAAGCCAGGTGTGGTAGGGCAGACCTGTAATCCCAGCAATTGGGAAGCTGAGGCAAGAAGACTGCTTTAAATTTGAGGCCAGCCTGAACGATACAGCAAGACTCTATCTGAAAACAAAAAACAAACAAACAAGAAAACCAAAAACAAAAAATCCAAAAAAATAATAATGGCCAAACAAGAATTTTTCAAATAAACAAAAGCAGAGAGAACCTATCAGCAGTCTACTACTGAAAGAAACAACAAAAAAATTTCTTTTGAGATAAGTTTGATACCAATCTGAGACTTAGACCAAAACAAAGAAAGGAAGTGTATAGGATATGATTAAATGAAAACAAAGGAGCTATTTTTCTTATTTTTAATAGCTTTAAAAGGTAGATAGCTAGTCAGGAGACAGAAGGATCACCAATGTGTTCAAGGCCAGCTGGGCGTGTGGTACACGCCTGTAGTCCCAGGACTCAAGAGGCTGAGGCGGGAGGACTGCCCTGAATTCAAGGCCAGCCTGGACTACACAGTAAGACCCTGTCGAGAGAGAGAGAGAGAGAGAGAGAGAGAGAGAGAGAGAGAGAGAGAGAGAGAGGCAGAGGCAATTTAGTAAGACTCTGTCTAATAATACAAACAGAAAAGGGCTGGGGGTGTAGGTCAGTGCAAAGGCCCGGAGTTCAATCCCAAATAAAAAAGCAATTTTGTTTAAAGTAAAAATAGCAAAATGGAATTTAGATTTTGCAACATGTGAAACTAGAAAACGAGGCACCTATTAGCAGGCTCTGACCCCAGGTGGGATGATATGAACTTGAAAGTAAACGACAACTCATCAAAAGTATATATCTGACTTTGCAGCAACCACTAAGAGAGTATTTTTTAAACTATAATCCAATAGTTGAGATAAAACAGAATCATAAAACAATACACAGTGAACCCAAGAAAAGGCAGAAAGAGTTAAAGAACAAACACAGAGAGGACAAAGAGAAAACTAGTAAGATGACAGAATGATTTCAATCCGATCATACCGTATCAACAATTACATTAAATATGCACTTTTTTCTGGTACTGGGGATTGAACCAGGGAACACCCCTACCAAAAAATGTTTCTTCTTTCCTGATACAGGGTCTCTCGACATTACCCAGTCTGGCCTCACATGAGTGATCTCCAGCTTCAGCCTCCCGAGTGGATGGGATTACAGGCGTGTGTCACTGCACCTGGCTTCCCTTTCCGTTAATATTATGAATTAGATGGATTGACTTTTGTGCATTAAACTACACTATATTTCTGAAATAAACGGAAATATATTATGAATAAAGCAATACTAAAAGGAAAGGTAAGATTACAGAGGAAAAGCTACATTACAGGCCAGGATATACTGGCAGTTGCCTAAAATTCCAGTACTCTGGAAGGCTGAGTGAGGAAGATCACTAGTAACACCCCCCCACCCTTCCCCCCACACAAAGGACTGAAGCATGGAGAGGATAACATTGTTAAAATTAAGGCTAGGAAACTAAACCAAGCAGTAACACTAGTTAATGCTTATCTGCACATCTAATACATATTTACAAAAGCTCAAGATTACTCTAGAGAAAAAAAATAACAAAAGAAAGCTGTCCTGAAGTAAGAGAGAATTTCAAGTAACTTGAGAAAACAGTGAAAATGTTTGGTTTCCCACAATGACCCCAGTAAATGTTAGATCCAAAGATGCACAAGGGCCATCGGATGGTCTCAACTGTAAGGAGCAAGGGCGACACCCAGCTGCTGGAGTGAGGCTGCAGGGAGAGCCTGCAGGGGAAGCTGTCCCCGGGGAGAGCAAGGTGTCCACTCAAGCCAAAGCCAGAAGGAACATTCAGGAGAAAGGCTGAGGATTTGGGGCAAGGACTCCGATTATGCGCTTCACAGGGGCAGAATGGAAGGCGCTCGAGAGAGGGACAGACAGAAAGGGAGTGAGGACACTGAAGGCCTTGGGGAGTATCTGGAGGCTAAGGCAATCTGGGAGCCTGCGGCTCTGCTGGCACTCAGTACCCACAAGGACAGATCGGGAGAGAAGTCCTCAGGATGAAGGCGGATGGCAGTGGGCAGAGGGCGAGTGTGAGAAGGAAGGACAGTGTGGTGGTGGGGGGTTCCTTTCTGCTCCTACCAGTGGGTGCAAGTGGATCTCCAGGAAAGTCTCGCTTCACAGTCTTTTTCTTAATTGATTCCTTCAGGACATTTGACACTGTGACCCAGGATCTTCCTGAAATAGCCTTGCCTTCACATTCCTGACTCTCCTGCTCTCCTATCATTCACTCTCCCACTTGGCCTCCTCTCCTAGCAGCACCTACTGGTCCGCCATGCAGCCCTGTTTTTGCTCGCACTCTCCACCCAGCTGACGCACCCTGGTGGAGCCATCTAGACCCACCCTGGTGGGGCCATCTAGACCCACGGTGTGTCACTGACTCCCCCTGGCTTCCCAAGGAGCTCCTCCTCTACATAACTGGTAGGGACTTCAATGACGAACATGTCCAAGAAGACAGCTTTTGGCCCAAACTAGTTATTCCTTCTCCCTTCCCCTCTATCATCTAGAAATATGGGATTTTTTCCTACTATTTCAAAATCTGGCCAAAGTAGGGCCCCAAAGCGGAAAACTACAAACAATAAATGCCCCCACAATCTAAAAAGGACCCGACATCTAGGTCAGACTTACTGAAAGGTGGCATCCCTATCACCTACCTCCTGCCTGTTAAAAAGTCAGAAACAGCATTCACAAACGTGGAGAAGACTAGGACTGTAGGATTCCACACCTCAGTGAGAACAAACCCAGGGCTTCTCCTAGAAACCATCTGGGACAGACTGGGCAACAATTCCAGGAGGGGAAACTGACACTGAATCACTGGGGGTGACTTACTAAGCTGAGGAAACTCTCAAAGCCATCTGGGTCCAGCCACCAGGACGGAATGCAGTGAGAATTCTTAGGAGTACCTGACACACTTCCTCAGCAGTCTATGGAGTATGTGAACACAGAAAATGTTGAGCCTGGAAAATTCTGCAGAAATAAGACAGGTGGAACTGTCACAATGGCGGGACAGCAGTCAGGCAAGTTGTGTGTCTGCACTGAGTTCTCCAGGTTCCCGCTGGTGACAGGTGCTGCAGGAACACAAGTCATGTGGACAGGACCCGGCCAAAACACACACCTTCTGGAGTACAGTGCACTGCACGGGCAGGCCACAGAGTGGACCTCGGGCAGCAAGAGCTGCAGGGAGACTAATGGGAAGTCAGTGTGCCCGCTATCTCCCCCACAGATCCCCAAGTCGCCTTGTGTGCACAGCACTGAAAGTCTACATTTGGACACCCGCCACACAGATGCAGCTGGAGCACACCTTCCTTCCAATCAGAAACGAAAGCAGCGGAGGAGGGGAAGAGGAAGAAAGAGGTTTTGTGCGTCTTCTCCACTGCACATCCCTGAGCCAGGAGGAGCCTGAGCGGATCAGGAGAGTCTTGAAACTGGATGTGAACTTTGGACTGGACTTTTCATACCTGGGAATCTCAGGCGCTAAAATAAGGCTTATTCTCGTGTTAAACTCTCGTCAAGGGGCAAGGAAGAAAGATGCAGTGTGGCGTGGTTGAAGTCAAAGATGGCAGAAAAATGAAGCTAATTCTGATTAGCGTGCCATTAAATAAAAGCCGCACACCAGTCATGCTAGTCAGCAGCGCCACCACCGGTCCTATTAGTCAGACACAAACACGGTCATCATCTTGAATTCTCTCCCTCCCTAAGACTTCAGAGTCCAGTCATGGCTAAGCCTCTTCCCACGCGTCTCTTCCCCCGGCCCCTCACCTACTGGCCCAGCTCAGACCTGCTAATTTGGTGCGATCATAAGCTGCAGCAGTGATTACCTGCCCTGGCCTACGCTTCGGAACTGAAACAGTAAACACGGTACCTAGGGCCAGCGCAGACCAGCTGCAGCAGGGCCAGGAAGTGGCCAACCATCACCTTTGTCCAGAGGCCCCCAGGTGCTTCCACAGTAGACTCAAGGTGGAGAATGACTAGTCTCCACCTCACTGCGACCTAACTGGTCCCTCTCATCCCCCACAGCATAGTCGGCATCATCTTGTTAAAAATGTGAGTATCATGCTTCGATCAGTGGCTCTCAAACTTGACTACTTAGGGAGGTTTATAAAATCTTGCTATCAGGCCAAACTCCAGAAAGATCGAAACAGGATCCTGGGGAGGAGAACCGACATCAGCTCCCCAGCTGACTCCATGAGCGACGAGGGAGCCACTTTCCTGCAGCCACAGGAAGCCAAGGGAAGTCTCCGTGACCAGCGGGTCCCAGGCCCCCTCTGAGACAGCCAACCCTCCCGCGTAACCTCAGCACACTAGGTGCAAGGGCTGCATTTGGCATTTCTGCCTCAAATGTCCCTTCCACCCAGAGAGCCCCTCTTCTTGCTCATCCAGTTAGGTCACATAGTCGACGGGGTTAAGACCTTTGGAGGTGGTCCTCATGGTGTCGCCTCCCTGACACACAGCAGGGCTCGTCAATTCACCCATGGTTGCCATCATTTATTTGCGGGGATATTTTTAATGTTTCAGTCGAACCCCCTGAAACCAAAACCTGGTCTTATTCACACTTTCTCTTCAATGATTATCACTATGCACACCAAGTGCTCAGTATCTGCTGAATTTCGGAAAAAAAAAAAAAAAACAAAACCTGTCTATGCTACTATGCAGTTAAACACCCACTTTAATAAAGTGTAAGAGACATCATATTTATACATTTAATTCAAGTCTCGTTAAAACAGAAACCAGCAGCTGGACTTCAAAAACTGTAAGGCAAATGTTTGTTTATTCTATTTACAAGCAGCTGTAAACCAGGGAAGAAGGCAGGTACAAAGGGCAGTATGTTTCCGGGGTCACAAGGGTGGCACCTTACAGGGTAATAATGTTTGGCTTTCCAAATGAATCATGTGACTCAAAATATATCTTTTTATATGCTGGTGTCAATGATATCTGTATGTTTCAGGAAAGTGAGAGGCTACTTACTTAACCTGAGA
>PVJO010034666.1:0-10711 GCA_004026905.1 Hystrix cristata | reverse complement strand
AAAGTATTAAAGAATTTAAAGGATACCTTTGATAATAAAGCAAATATTGGTTTCAGTTAATAAGAGTATAAAAAATACCTCATGAGTTCTTAAAATTAACTGGACAACATGAAAGGAGTTTGCCATATACAGTGAATTTCTCCTGTACCTCCAGCAAACCTTTCATCTCAGCTGCAATTCTGTATATTAGGATAGGAAAGTCAGAGAGAATTGGCATGAGAAAATATTGATGATCTGTGAAACAGCTTAAATTAAATGTGCAGCATAGTCAGAGTTCAGGAATACATGGAGTCCAGGTTGTGCAGGGAGAAGGATCAAAAGAGACTTTGAAAAATTTAGGACTAAAAGAATCACCACAAATTAATGCAACATTGCATGAGACTGACCACAGTTTATGTAGGGCATCTGGAAGAAACATTAAGGGACAGAATTGAGAGTTTTGCAAAGCTTAATTTTTGGAGGCTCCAAAAGATGTACATAGAAAAGATGTAGGGGAAGGAGAGGGCTCAATGAAGGATGTGAAAGACTTTGTTTAGTCTGAGATAGAAAGAAATCCCAGATTGAATGCAACTGTGGCACGCTCAGAGATGTAGGGTAATTGCTTGATTTATCTCTACCCTAACCCTTGAGACTTTCATTTATTAATTTAATTTTAAATATCTGTTTTCCAAGCTCTGTTAGGGATGTGCAACAAAGAGTGCTCAGGCAAGGTGCCAAGGGCAACCTCATAAAGAGATGACATGGTTTAGGTCATGATCCCATCATTTTGGAATAAACACTAAAGTAACATCATTAAAGGATAAATACATATAGACAGTTTTCTATGCTTAATTTATCTCATTGCAAAAATACGCAAGATAATATCAACTCCCCTGTTATTAGATCCGGCAGCCTGCCAACTTCCAAACCACAGTGTTGAGCACATACAAAGGCAACATATCGAATAACTGATGTTGCCAGCTCCCTCTTCTCACTTTGAAACACTTCTAAGAAATATTTTGTTATACTAGATAACCAAAGAGATTATATCTGAAAGAGAAAATAAATTCAAAAGGTTATGACCCTCCCCCAACCCGATTGCAGCTAGGAGGCGAGACAACTAATGTCAAAGATTAATGAATCAAATTTTTGAACTTCCACTACTATGAACTCATCATAGTGAGATGTCAGCCTAAATGGTCTTTGCATTTGCATTACTTAATCTTTTTATAGAGAACCAGGCAGGTAATTAAGACATTGTCAGATCTCAGATCAACAGGGAATAGTAATCATGGGTTGAGTATCATCTGCCCCATCAAAGGAAGCTTAATGAAAATGAGGTTATTATATTCTAACAACAAAATAGAGCCTGCACCATTAGCTTCAGCCACACACTGTGACTTGCACGAATTTAATGCAGACGAATATCATTTCTTCTGTGTTTCTGTAGTTTCTAGAAATAGCATCCTATTATAAGAAATATGCCTTGATTAAAGGAAGAGCATTCAGATATATTGCATCAACAGCTGTCCAACTGAAAGTCACAGAATGGGTTGCAGACAGG
This sequence comes from Hystrix cristata, assembly GCA_004026905.1. Classification (NCBI taxonomy): domain Eukaryota; kingdom Metazoa; phylum Chordata; class Mammalia; order Rodentia; family Hystricidae; genus Hystrix; species Hystrix cristata. Next base: position 9,168 of record PVJO010034666.1, on the reverse strand, counting down.
CGTGCATCAAGAGGAAGAAGAGCAAGTAGAGTTATACTAAATCACTTTCGGTTACCTAATAGAGATGTGACACTGGGTTGGGCCAAGTATGGACTATCTGTGCCTTAGGTCCCCTAAATGTGAACTAGAAATAACACTTGGAAGGGAATTATAGATGGAGACATATTTTAAAGGCTTACCAGTGTTTAGAGCATGTAACAAAGAGTCAGTGGTGGTGGAATACTGGGTATAATTATTTTGATGTTTTTTTTTTTCTATAGAACTTCCTACTCTTATATGTATATATTGTAGGCCTTTGTCTTCCTGGTGAATTTACAAAAAGAAAGCAATGACTTGACTTTATGAATCTTAACTATTTTATATATATATTTGGTACTTGATACACTATGAAAGTGAAGAAAGCTCTAGTTCCAATCTGATTCTTAGAAAGGTTTAAAAAAAAAAAAACTTTAACAACAAATTACAATTCCCAAATTACTCTAAAATCCATTACTTTCACTGAATGAATTTGCAGTCACCCATGAGTAAAATGTACAGGGACTGGACAAATATAAAGGAAGTGACGTAGGATAACAGGAACAGAAGACAACATTCTGATTTAAATCAAAGATTCATGAAAGCTTGCTGATGGGGTGGAATTCAGCCAAGAAATAAATGAGTAGCGAGAAAACTTCTGGCTGCAAACTCTGAAGAGTAACGTTTCCAACAAGTACCACCTTGAAGCAGTCAAGGATTCGGGAGAAGAGCCACGACAGAGGAGTCCCTGGCGCGGAAGGAAGTAACAGACAGGAAGTGACGTGTACGGAATTCGGGACTAGGATGTGCGAGAGCAGAGAACTGGTCACTTCGGATGTGCATTTGTTCTTTTTAATATCTTTGTTATTCAGGTCAGTATCTCATAACAGATTTTGAAAATGTCATTTTGAAAGTGTTAATTGCTGATATTGAAAGGAAAATCGCTTTTAGAGTAATTTTCATATGAAGATCTGCAAAACAGCAGGTTTTTTGTTCGTTTATTTTGCTTTGTTTTGTTTTTCTGAATTCCAGCCTAGGTATGCTTTCCTACTTTCTTGTAGACATGGAAAAGCCCGTGGCTAAGAGTGTACTATATGCAAGAAATGGTCCAGGTTTGGGAATTTTTGTTAATGTCTTATGCAACAACTATGACACTATCGATCACCATCTTAGTATTCCAATTATAATCAGTGAGAAGATGCAATTCTCACTTCATTGTCTCATTGCTGAATGCAGTGAAAGCAAACTTTTAGCTTCTGATCTTTACTTCTACTGTAGTTAGATCTTAAATTTCCCGCAGTGTCCATGCCGGCTCCAACCCTGCAGCACTACAAGAGGGAAAAGCAAGCCAGTTGCAAAAGTAAATTCATCTGATAACAGCAGATATCTCAGCAGCAGATCTAAGGACCAGGAGGGCATGAAATAGTGTATTTCCGGCTTTAAAAACACAGCTGGCAAACAAGATGACTGCAGTCAGCAATGTTATACTTCAGAATTGAAGGGAAAATAAAGACCTTCCAAGATGAACAGCAACTAAAGGACCTTCTGACACAAACCCAGCACCAGAGGAAACTTTTCAAAGAAAGGATAAGAATTAATTCATATATTTGAATAACAATCCCAAATTTATTTATTTTTTTGAACAAGAAGATGTGTTGGTACATTTTAGATATACATAACAATCCCATTCGTCATAGTTCATTTGTACCTGTACATGATATAGCTTGTTTTTTTTTCCCTTCTCTGTCCCTCCCTCAGCCCCTCTTCCCCTGCTTATTCCCCACAGCTTTATTTACATTTTTCCATGTTTTCGCTGTTTTTCTTTTCCTCTTCCCTTCCTTCCTTTCCCTCTCTGCCCTCTCTAGTTCTCATTCCCATTGGAATGTTTTCTTCCTTTTTCATAGTATCTATTATGCATTTTTGTCCTTATTTACACTTAGGGTTTCTCATACCAGAGAAACAATATATTTGTACTCATGTGTCTCTAATTTATCTCACTTAAGAGTATGTTCTCAAGATGCATCCATTTACCTAGAAATGTTTCAAGTTTATCCTTTTTTATGGCAGAGTAGTACTCTAATTAAAAGACACAGATTAGCAGATGGGGATAAAAAACTCTATGTTGCCTACAAGAAAAACACCTCATCCACAAAAACATGCACAGACTTAAATTTAAAGGATAGAAAATAAAACTCAATAGAAATGGAATCCAAATGGGGCAGCTATACTCACAACAGACAAAGCAGACTTCTCATCAAAACGTGTCAGGATATGCAAAGGCCGATATAGACCTGTAAGGGAACAACGCGCCAAAAGATTGTAAAAATATATGCACCAAACACTGGTGTAATCAGTTTCATAAAAGCACTACTAAACATAAAAAATACAAATAGACACTAATAAAATTATATTGGTAAATGAAATCCCCATTTCACAAATAATGAAGTAAGCTAGAGAAAAACTTAAACAAGAGAACATCAGAAATAAACTGTAGATCAAATTTACATAGCAGATATCTGCTGGATATCAACAAAGTATGTCATCCAAAGCAATGGAATACATGTTCTTTTTAGTAACTTAGGGAATATGCTCCAAAATACAATACATTTTGTGTGATAAAGTCTTAAAAAATGCAAAAATTTTGGAATAACCCCATATGTTTTATCTGTTTGCAATGGAAACTAAAAAGCAACAGTGAAAGAAACCACAGAAATTGTATGAATACCTGGAAATTGAACAATATACATTTGAGGAATCCGTGGCTGGTATAAGAACTTTAAAAATTCCTCAAATCAAGTGAGGATGTAAACATACCATACCGGAATTTATGACACACGGTCAAGGTAGTTTTATAAGGGAAATTTAGAGCTGTGAGTGCTTACATTACAAGATCAGAATGATCTCAAATAAGTAACACAATGAGAACCAAGAACAGATCACTCAAAACCACTAACAGAAAAGAGTTAATATCATCAGTAAATAAAATAATAAATGCTGGTGAAGATGCAGGAAAGGAGACTTAGTGAGAATATGTCATTTAAGCCATCATGAATATCAGCATGGAGATTACTCAAAACACTAAAAATACTATTTGGTTTAATATGCCACTTCTTGTTATAATCCCAAATCAACTAAAGTCAAGAGACTATAGAGATATCTGCATACTCATGTGTATTGCAGCCCAGTTTGCAGTAGCTAGCCTATGAAATCAACCTGAACACAGATGTAGGGATAAAGCAAATATGGTTTATGGAGATAATTATTATTCTCATATAAAAAAAGAGTAGAATCATGTCATTTTTCAGGAAAATGGAAAATGGATGGAGTTCAAGATCATTGTGTTATGTGAAATAAAGACATAGATCATGTATTTTTTCTCAGGTTTGAGAGAGGGAGAAACAGAGACAGACAGACAACAGAGACAGAGACAGAGACAGAAGCCAGAAATTGGACCATTAGAGAAAATTAAAGGAAAAATAGGGAGTAGAAGGGGAGGGGCCTGGGAGGTAATGGATGTTGGAATTTATCAAAATATGTTATATGTATTCAAGAATTGGTCAAAACAAGCCCTGCTACTCTGTTTAATTAATTTGCATGTAAAAATCCAGAAATTCCTGAGACTATAACTGAACTATAGCATAACATTCAAAGCTCGCAGTGCTGTAGAGAAATATAATCATAGCTCTTTCTGTCTAGCAATCACAAATAATGTGATCAGACTTCAAAACGGCTGCTAGTGAGGAGACCTCATCAACACCATTCTGCAAGGAAGATGATCAGATTATTAGAATGATTACTACTATTGTCCAGCTTTAGGATCTGCGTTTGATAGATTTTATATTCAGGCTGAAGGAGAAAATAACCCCTAAATTACTGTCTTAGCTCCCCTCATGGTCACCTCCAGCTTCGAAATTCATTGATTCACTGTGGGGTCCTACGGGACACAGCATAACCATATCCATGGCTGATTTATTAGAGTTAAGGAATATCAAACAAAATTGGACACAGCAACGCGTAGGAGACAATGTGCTAAGCCAATCGGGTACAAGTTTACAGTTGTCCTAAGAGTCCTCCGTCACTGGGGTGACACAGAACGTCCAGCCTGCAGGGAGCTGTGAAACCCGTAAGTGTTGTCTACCAGCGAAGCTCAGTGGAGAGTCAGTATTCAGGATTTATATGGGGATCAGACTCTACACATAAATTCCTCGCTGAGGATATTGTGATATTCCAGACATCTACGAGGAAAGCGGATGCTAAGCGTAAGCCACACTGTATACAGACTCTCAGGCAGAGGGAGCCCCTCTTACCATTTCAGATGCCCAGTTTCCAGATGTCAGTCTGTCAAGCTGACGCCTGAAGACAAATGTCCCAGAGCTGCATGCTAGCTCTTCCACAGATGCCAATGTGAAAATCTGGTGGCAGTCTGACAAGATAATTACTATGTAAGAGGCAGACCAGGATTAGGGAGAGAAACAACTGTCCTGGCTTGGCTGCAATGCTGCCAGGCTTCCCGGGCAGTGGAACTTCTTAAAAAAGTAGCTATAGACACTCTTCTCTTTGCTTATTGCAGACCACACCTGGATAACTAGGTCGAGCTCGTGTGAGAAGTGGGAATTCCTCTAAGCTAACTGGGCAATACTTGCAGCAGAGACATAGAACAGAGGCCCTGAACATTAACATCAACGGGTTTAGGTACCGATAAAGAGGGTGCTATAAATGCAAAGTCCTGGGCTTTTGCTCAATATAATTTAAGACATGACTTGGGGATTTGTATTGTGTGGTGAATCTGATGTGAGTTAATCTGATTGGCTGTTGCTAAGGCAACTTAGGCTTCCTGTTTAGATCTCTGTATGAGCTTCCAAATGAGCTGGGCTGCTCACTATATTTCTTGTGCTATTCACCTACTTTTTTTTTCCCTTCTGGTGTTGGGGCTCAAACTCAGGGTTAATCACATACTTTATCTTCTTAATATGTATGATTACTTTTAAAAGCTATTTTTTTAAGGAAAAAAATAGACTATTCTTGCTTTGATCCATGCGTTGTTCTCCTTAGGATATGGGATAACTTTCCTTTATCCTTTTTTTGATTTTGTGTTTAGAATTAATCACTTTAATTATATTTGCTTGTAAGTAAGTCATTCTACTGAGTCTTTCTTGATGGTTTGGACAAGTCAAATTAAATGTCAGTGCTGGTACATCTTTAAAATATTGAATGCCTATTTTCTGAGTGACTTTGTTTAGGTCAGGAGACTAATATCTCTGAAACTGACAGAGTCACAGCCCAGGCCTGCGGTCTTGTGGTTCTACTTCCAGAGTGACACCTGCCACACTGTCATAACAGGAAATTAATGAAGATTGTGAGAATATGGGTTGCTAATTAGTTTGTTCATTTTTCACCTAATTAGTACCAGACTCCCTGAGGATATAGTGATAAACAAAACAAAGCTCCTGGATTTCTAGAGAACAGTTTTTAGAGAGAAGAGATTCTTATAAATAAGTAAACAACATCAATTACATGTATGAGTGTGTGTATATATATTCATATGCATGTATGATAATACCAAGTGTTAATACCAAAACAAACAAAGCAAAATTAGTGAAAAACAAGAAAATGAGGTGCTGGGGCCAATGGAATTTTTTTCGGATATGACAATCTTGAAGAATAACAGAAAAGAGGGTTACATGCATATAAAGTAGAAAGCAATGAAGCATGTAAGGGTGGAGGAATAACATGTGGAGGAGAGTGAAATGAAAAACAAAGGTCCTGAAGCAGCCTCCTTGAAATTAAAGAAACAGAAAAGAGAATAATTCAGTGAAAGAAACAGAAAAGAGGTCAGTGTGATTTGAGCAGAAGGAATTATGAGAAGGAAAGAAACAGAAGAGGCCAAAAAATAGGCAAGACTAGAAAGACCTACGAGCCCAGGTTAGAAACCTTTCCTAGTAGAACACATTTTTACTCAGGTTTGCATTAAGAGGGGAGCCATTGCAAGCTCATAAAAGATAGAAGCATGATATGACTTGGATGTTAAAGAAACCGTTGTGGAAACCATGTAGCAAAAATGGCTTGAAAACCCAGAGGTGCTGGTATAAGCAAGCGTGACTGCAGCAATCTGTGAGGCTGAAGCAGGCCAATGGCCAGTTCAAGCCCAGCCCGGGCAACGCCAGGGCTTAGCTAGCCTCTGTCTCAAAATAAAAGGGGGCAGTGGGCTGCAGCTCAGCGCGAAGGCCCTGCGTTCATTCTCCAGGAGCGCGAAAGGGAAAAAAATAACTTGAGCGGACCAGGGTGGAAGTGCAGATATATTACAGGAAAGTATTAAAGTAGTTCACAAGATCTAAAACTTTTGTTTTAATAGGTTGGCTGGATTTTAAAATTCTGAACATTCAAGGAATAATTCAGTGAAAGAAAAAGACCATTTAGATAAGGAAAGAGTATATTTACATGTGCCTAAAAAGGACAAGGGGTACAGAGAGGAGGGTGAGAGAGTCCAGGCCTAGTATCAAGCAGTGATAAAAGTTTGCAGCATGAATCCCTCAGTTTCCCAAATGAAAGAAAAACAGAAAAAGCCCAACTCCAAATGCATGGATGTAACTGGCATCATTTCTAAAACAAAATAGTAACTTTTTGTGTTATGCTTTATCAGTGTTTGAATATTTCATTTTTGTTGCATGGAGGTCGCAATAAGAATTTGAAAACTAGGAAAATGGATAATTTTAATTTTAATTTGTTGTCTTTTATTGCAAAGTATCAGATGGAACTTGATACTTCAAAGCACTACTCATAAAAAGCTGTTTAAATACTTGTTAAATTAATTTTAAAAATCATCTTTCTCATAGTAATTATAGTCTGTTATCTCTTATTAAAATTTATCTTTTGCTTATCAAAAATAAACATGTGAATTATTTTTTCCCTTCAATATTACATATTAACATAAATAAGCAAAATTTCTAGAAAATAAATTATTCTAAATGGAACAGTATTAGAGTCTTGCATAATTCTTGTTACACAAGTAAACAAAATAATTATTAAAATTTGTCAGACTTTGAGATTTACAATAGAAATAGCAACGAACTTGCGTAGTAAGGCATGATGGCTAACACCTGCAATCCCCGCACTTTGGGAGGCTGTGGAAAGAAAGAGGACGGAAAGTTAGAGTCCAACCTGGGTGGACTTAGTAACTTGGAAAGGCCCCGTTTCAAAAAGTAGGAAAATAAAAAAGGGCTGGAGATGGAGGTCCATGTGAAGACCCTGTGCTCATTAACCAGCACCTGAAAAAGAAAGAAAGAAAGAAAGAAAGAAAGAAAGAAAGAAAGAAAGAAAGAAAGAAAGAAAGAAAGAACTTTGTTTAAGAAAATATTATGTAATCATATGAATGTAAACATAGAAATTCATTTGTTACCCGCAGTTCTATTGGTTTTATAAGAGTTACAGAAACATTTTTGCATTAATAGGCAAATTATAGGTTCTATCTACAAAAGTATCTAGAGTAATTAGTTTTATCAGATAATTAAAAATAAGAGTGTTCATTTATAGACAAGAAAGTTATATGCCTCCCCTTTAGCACAGACTGATATTTATTGACTATGTTTAATGTAATATAACTTATGTATACATATTATACATATTTTTGTACGTATGCACATATGATCATCTTGAATATGATGCATGTATATACATTTATTCAATGCATACTATGGTAATCATAAGAAGCAGCAGCCACATTCAATTCTATATTTTTGTAAAATTTCCCATCTGTGATCATATTCTTATGTGTGTTTTTATGTATGCCTACATGTTACATTGCTGCACACTTAGCAATAACTAAAAGTTATTGAAAGCATACCATGATGTAAGTGTTCTATTTGTACTGTCTTAGCATTGAAAACAGTATGTAGTGCATTTATTAAATAGGCATTATACTATTCTCTATTTAAAAATTATAAAACAGACATGTAACACGCGTGATACGGTGTTTAATACCACTGTTAGTGAGAGGTTGTAGTGAGAGTCTAAAACCAGACGAACCCCAAAGGCTGTGCCCTTAGCTATTATGTTGTGCCACTTCCCATACTGCAATGGTTTCTTAATGTCTGAAACTCGGTATGCAGATAAATTACTACTGGGTAAATTTACCTGAGACCTGCTGAATCGTTTATTTCAAGACAACAAATATGAAATCATGCCTGGCATGATTCCTGATGGCCTGTGATAAAAGCTATCTTCCATCCTTTAGTCCAAATAAAGTACCTAGATCAATTCTCTGAGAAGTATTGGTAAGCATCCATTATTTGTATCTTCCATTATATGATGGAATCTAGAGAAATAACAACTTAGTAGGCTATCTTCTTTTAGTCCACAAATTATCTGTAGTGATTATGCCATTACTCAGGCCATAGGCTAAAGCTTAGCATCTTTGATGTGTTACAGCTTGAAGCAATCAGCATTTTGTTTGTTAGCTGCAATTTCAAATAATATACACAAAGAATAACAAAGTTTTACTACATTGCTTGCATTATGTAAAAATCAAACTTTTGCTAAGCAGACACAGTACTCAGTTATAGAGTGCTTGTACAGAAAGAGTACACGTCCACAGACTCTGGAATGCATTCTGTTCTGAAGAGGATTTCCCCCAACTGTTGGAAGAAAATGAAGTATCCAACATTCCTTGACATTACAGCAAAGCCAAACCCCTAATAATGCACAGGCTTTTTAGCAGGCACACAATGTTCATCAGCCGACGGACTTGCAGTATTTCCATGCAATTAAAAACACCTTGGCTATGATCAGGATGATTTATACAATTCCTCCAGGGCTCTTCTGAAAGGTAACTTCTTTCTGGAACCCAGAGAATAGCTTCAAATTTAACTCCCTTGTCTAGTTCCACGGGTATTCAAGAGAGGAAAATAAATCGCTCTGAAAGGCAATGTAGAAAATACATTGAAAATGTTACAGTAATTTTTTTTTTAATTTTATTTTAAACCAAGAACATGTATTGGTACATTCTACATACAATGGTCACATTCATTACATTAATTCTGTACCTATACATGATGTATCTTGGCTCTCCCCCCTCTCCCCCCTCCCCTCTGCACCCTCCCTCCCTATTTACAGCAGGTTCATTTATCATTTTCCATATTTTCCCTTTCCCCTCTTTTT
>PVJO010034665.1:0-10703 GCA_004026905.1 Hystrix cristata | reverse complement strand
TCCCCAGCGAAAAGATGCTCCCTTTGTCACAGCCCATGGGAAAAGGCTGACAAGCCACAAGCTTGCTGGTTTGCCACAGACTGATGCTTTTTTCTCTCTTTCTCCTACTCGGTACCAACGGAAGGAGCAGAGACCCCACAATGTTTCTTTCCCATGTCCCCTGGCAGTTCATTAGCACATTGACTTGCAGGAATTTTTGTTCCTTTGAGACCACAGAATATTATTTCCAAAATTATTTTCTACTTTTCTTTTTTCATTACTTTTTCTCTTCCCCTCATCAATTCTCCTACTGACCAAATTCTCCTTCCAGAGCTCCTAATATTTATGCTCAGATCATGCTCACCGAGTCTCTAGAGATTGATTCCTCCTGATTTTCCAAAAGAGGCCACAGGAAGCTCCAAGTTCACAAGCAAGCAGCAATTCAATGTATGCTTTTCCACATATTATGCAAACATGCTTTTAAGCTCATTTGTATCTTCAAGAGCAGACCTTCCCGGGTTCCTGCAGTGTGGAAACACAAATGTGGTTTTATGAAAATTAATATCTGATGACAATAGTTCTTAGTTCCTCCTTGTTTAATAGCAACATCAAAGGGAAATCTCCAGGCTCCTTAGTTAGTACTGGAATCGCGGAACTGCTTCACACGGCACATGGCAGGAGGGAAGAAATACACTCTAGTACCTCAATTTCCAGCTTGCGTGTATGCCATCCATGGCCCCTACTGAAGGAGGCGCTGCTGCATGGCTTCCAGAGCTCTGGAGAGTGCTTTGGGTCTTCCCACTGCTAGTCTGAGGACCTCAGACTGTCTCCATGGTCCCAGGGTGACGGTCACCTTTTCCAATCAAGCCCCGAAGTTGTTCTGCCCATGCCCAGATTCATAAAGAGATCCTTAAGCTTCTGGCCTAAATTACTGTCTCACTCGAGAAAGGACACGGCACACAGGCCACACCTCCCTTGCACACTCCTATTTTCTTCTTTCTTTCCAAATGCCTTTGTCTGCATGATGGAATGAATAGTAAGTATCCCCTAAAAAGATATATCCAGGTCCTAACCTTCTGTACTCACGAGCTTATTTGAAAACAGAACTTGTGTATGGCTTTGCAAATATGATCGAATTAAGGGTCTTCGAATGAGACCTTCCTGGATTTAGAATGGGTTCTGATCCCAATGAAAATTGTTTTTCTAAGAGAAAGGAGAGACAGACTTGGATGCAGATGGGAAGAAGGCCCTGTGAAGATGGAAGCAGAAGTTAAAGTGATGCTGCCATGGTCAGGAAATACCAGGAGCCATCAGAAGCTGTCGGCGGCAAGGAAGGGTCCTTCACTAAAGTTTTGGAGGAAACGTGGCCCTGCAGATGCCTTGATTTAGGATTTGTGGATTCCAGAACCACAAGAGGACAGATTTCTGTTGTTTTGAGCCTTTGAGTCTGTGGTATTCTGTGACAGTTTAGGAAATTAATACAGCCCCATCCCACTCTAGAATCCCCAAACTCTTCTTCCACTTGCTCCACTCACCAAAGAAGAGCACGTACAAATAGAAACTGCGAGAACCAGTGTCACCCAACTCCTCCGCCCACAACAGGGCAGAGCTAAGTGCAATGCAGGATTCATATTCTTTTTCTTGAAAACCATTTTGTTCACATTTAAATTTAAACACTAGATTTTTAGAGTCCTTCCTGCTAATCTTATTTATAATAGACAACATAAGGTTAAACTTAACAGACTTTTGCTCTCCCACTCATTTTGCAACACAATTCACTCTACCCTGCCCATTTACCAAAAAAATCCACCCATAAACTAAAAAATGCAAGCTCTTCAGCTCTTCTGGTTTGTGTCTAATGCCCAAGCTGATCATTATTAGGTCTCTCCAGACTGTCTTGCCCAGCACTCTGATTCACACCAAGCCTCCATTCTGAGGCTCTCCCTGGAGCAAGAACATATCAGAATTCTTTCCAACCTAAAACATGCCAAACAAAAGCATCTCTCCCTCCACCACATTCCTCTCCAACTCTCTCTCCCCAGAAGTAAGGGGCAATCTTCTAAGAAGAGAAATATGCTCTAGCAACTATGGTTTAAAAGGATAGACTTGGGCTTTCGGCAGCCCCAGTGAAATCTCAGCTCCATATTGTCTGCTCTCTCTGGATTTTGTTTATTTTTCAAACATAATGTGAGAGGCAGAGTTGGAGGCCAAGAATAAGTGAAATCAGATAATCGAAGTCTAAGAGGCAAAAAAGACTCCAGGGACGAAGGGGGCTAGACAAGGCTTGTATCACCCAGGAAAGGGGTAAGAAGAGAAGGATTTGGAGTCAAAGGGAAACATGGCTGAGCAGCCAGGAAGGTGGACCCTAACTGCGACTTCTTTATCTCTCTCAGGTCACAACACAATCAGAGAGACGTGGATGCAGAGCCAGAGACACAGTGGGTTGTAGAGACAGTTTTCTTCCGATATCCAGCATCCAAGAGCCGGAGAGATAGATCTATGAACAGATGTTCAGGGCATATTAGGGAGACGACCTTGTGCAGCACCTTGAGAGTACTCGGCAGGACTCAGCAGTAACTGCCCCACAAGGCACCCTCACACCGGTGCTTCCTGGGTCACGACGAGAGGGTTCCCTCAGAAGCTCAGCGTCTGTGTATGGACCACAGTCATCACAGTGGTGTACCTGCCCCCCCACCCCATGAACCAACTCTTCTTTCTTTCCTAAGCAAAAGCAGCTTTGTGTCTATTGTGTGGACAGGGACAGAAGGTGACTCGGAGTCAGTCTAAAGGGGACCCACTGAGCTTCCTACAGGAATGTCAGGTCACACTGGGACACATTATTTATTGCCCAGACTCACAAGCGAGACCTTGAGCAGCAGTTGACATGTGCAAAATACATTCCTTTACACTAATTAACTTTTAAATACAACACAGTATTGTTGAAAAGATATGTAGCTCTATGTACACTCTTGATATCTCCAGGCAGGCAAAGAAAAGAGGAGATGGCACTGAATGATACACTATGAAATGAGTCACCTAGGGAAATTTTTGAAAGATAGAATGGATTATGGTTCCTTAAGATAGTAATTCTTGATTACTTGTGCCACAGGGTTACTATGAGGATTAAAATCAAAATAAGATCAGAAAAAGAAAACCATGATCAGGATCTCAGAAATTGAAACTAAGACAATCATTATTATTTTAACTCAAAGTAATTTACATACTTGGGCTGCAAACTCTGCGACATGGCCTTCAGGTGCACAGAAAATTTCTAATTAAATTTTTAATAATCAGCACATGACAGATAGCAGTCTCCTCAACAGCAAAATAACACAAGGCTATGGCCCTGGACTCCACTGATTCCCAGTCTGCCCTGTTCCCCTCCCCACTTCCACAAAGCACTTTCAACAGGTGCACGCATGCTCAGGCACATTTCACACGTGTTCCAGGATGTCCATCGATTTCAGTAGAGCAACCCTAAACAGAATGCTCTGGTAAATTTTAGTATCTTTGCAACAGAAAAAGGAAAGACTTTTTGTCTTCTTATAATTCCTTCTGAATAGATTTTTGAAAGTATTCTTTCATCCATTCCTCAGACCAGTACAAATTCCATTTAACTTTTCTTTTCAATGTGCTTTAAAAAAAAAAATCAAAACCAAAGAAAAATAAGTCACGACTACTGAAGAATGACACCATGATGTGATCACTGTACACTGAACAACCTGTCAGAAATGACCGCAGCTCTCCTCAAAGTCAAATTACAAAATCACAACCAGAAAATGACTTTTATAATCAGCCTCTCAAAGTAATGCCTGACATGCAGTACCCTCTGCTCCAGCTTCCAGGAGCTTCCTACAATCATAAATCTGCATTCGTTGGCCACTCAGTGTTTTGTTAGATTTAAAACAGTTAAGCAGAAGGTTTTAAAGTCAATATCTGACTTTATGTCTAATGAAATAAATGCCAGTGAAAGCAAACATTTTCAGTGAGGAGAATGGGTATTATGAGAGTTTTACAGGTTCTCCATCTCCTGAAAGGCTGCCCCTTCCAGACCTCTCGCCTCAAATTTCGTGCATCTACTTTGAGCTCAGCATTCGCCAGATCCGAGGGACACATGGAAATGGCATAAGCCAGATTCCTGCGCTTCAGGGAACTGGAAATCTATTTGTAGAAGTAAGATTAGCACAGGAACAATGAGTTCTCAAAAGGTACCAGTATGTATAGTTAAATGCTAACCTGGTGAAGTTTAAGTGCCTTAAAATATCATCTAAAGGAAGTTCAATGAGAACACCTGGAGTAATCTGGAAAAACTTCAAGAAGAAGTTGAAGTTTGCAGGGATGAGTCTGGAAAGGTGAGAATCCTTTAGATATTTGCTGTTCTCTTTACTGGGGAACAAACAATGGTTCTCAAATTTTAGTATGCCCAAGAATTACTTTGGGAGCTTGTGCACATAAGTTAGCTAGATGGATGGTGATAGATGATAGATAGATAGATAGATAGATAATTTAATTTGAATCCACTGCCAAGATTCAATTCAGAAAATCTTAAGGGAAGTTCCAACAACTGAGTCTCTAATAAGTTACGCCCACTCCCACTCCACACACATCCAAATGAAGAGGAGCTCCACAAGACACACTTTGAAAAAGTCTAGCCCAAGTGGCCCAAGAGCAAACCCAGCAGCTCTCAATTCCCTTTACAATAAGGAAATCAAAGAGACACTGTGAGTGTAGGAAGGCTTGTCCAAAACTAATTCTCTTCAATGTAGTGCCTATATATTTTAAAGTAATTTTATATGTGTAATTTCATTTCAGATACAAAGGTGGAAACTCTTATTTCCATTACAAACGTAGGGCACCAAGGCAAAAAATAAAGAAAAAAGTTCTGCAACATCACAAAGATCACAGGCAGTTAGTGGCAGGAGTCCCAGGTCCCCTGGCAGCTAGACAAACATTCATTCTACTAGGTCCTACTGACTTGCAATACTTTTTTGGAGGGGAGCTTAAAATGGAAATTGTTATTTTAACATTCATTAAGCTAGAAATATATTGGTATTTAGGGGGCCTTAGTTTTAAATGCAGCATGCTCCACTGCCTTTCCCCAAACTCACCCCAGACTTCTTCTTTCCTTTATATATGCATTTACTCTTCCACTCATTTCACAATTTTACTTAGCTATTGCTATACATCTGACCTGGACTTAAGTCCTAAGGATAGAAATGTTCATTCTTTCCTATATGGAGACTATAAATAATTGCAATCCTCGTTATAATTGTACAAAATGAAAAGATACAAGGCACTATAAGGGGTAAATAAGGGAGGTTGGATGAGTTCCACCGGAAAAGCCAACTTTAGGATGTGAAGGATGACCAATATTAGATGACAAATGGGGACATTTGTACTCTGTCAAAACTATGTACAGTGTTCAGGAAACTGAACAGACTTGATGACTACAGCAAATAAGGAGAGAAGAGAGAAGAGCATTTGTTGACAACGGCAGACTTCTCAGGGGCACACTATTCGATGTCCCACTCCCCAGTTGCTGCAGGGGATAGTCACTCCAGACCCCAGAGGAGGAGACGTTTAATTAGGAGCTGATGTGACGAGAATTGAGTTTTGGAGAAAAACAAATCTTGCTCTACTTCTGCTTAGTCTTGTCTACAAAGGAAGGAGGTTGAGAAAAGGTTACAAAGAGCTCAACTATGAGATCACTGGAAGCAAAAGAGGAGAGAGAGCAGCGTAGGATGGAAGCATTAGACACAGAGGCAACGGGGAGGTGCAGAAATGTTTGGAAGACACATCCAACAACACAGTGGTTTTTGGATACAGAATGTAGGAGAAAAAGTATTCGGTTGACTCCAAACTCTGAGGAGTAGAGAGGGATCGTGATTACCAGTCCCTCAGGCAAGAATAACTGATAAAAGCACCATTTTTTTTTTTTCAGGGAAAAAGAAGAGAAGATAATGAGTCAAGTTTGGGACAGGTTAAAGCTGAGTTGCCTGAAAACCTTCCTCGTGGATATGTCAAGCAGCTAATTAGATATTCTAGCCAGGGACTCCCGAGAGAGATCTGGGCTAAAGAGGAAGTTTCAGGAGCCACAAGCATGGAGATGAATGAGACCTTGGGGGAAGGTGTGTGGAGTGAGAGGAGGGAGAGTTTAGGAAAATCCTCCAGGAATCCAGGAGCTAAAAGTGCGGTAGAGATGGGTGGTGACAAGGGGTACAGAAGCCATCGAAACAGGAGAGACACAGGTCAAGGTGACACTCTGGATGATGACACTAGATTTGTTAAATTATCATTAAAATACTTAAATTTCTTTTCCATTCTGTACCTTTTATATAACACAACCCAATAAGGAATGATAAAAAAAAAAAACCCCACTGATATTTTCTAGTGATCAAAGAATCTCATTGATGATATTCTGATATCTTTGTATTTTAAAACTCTGGCAAAATGTACACTATCCACTGCAAGACATTGAAAGAAAATATGTAAACTTTACTTTTTTTTTTTTAAGTAGAAATTTGCAAGTGATTCTCCCCTACTCCGAAGTGGAGTCATTGAATTTGATCACCATGTTTCATCGCTTGCTAATTTTCGGTACCATCATTCCGGAAGGAAAACTTTGTTGCTGTGATTCCAATGAGATTATTTTCCTCTTTGAAACCAGTTCTACTTGAAATTACAGCAAAAGAGAAGAGTGGATCTCCCTGAGCTCGGGTGTTAATGTGTATGTCTGGTTTTTGTTTTGTCACTTGTCCCTGAGAGTGATTTGTCCTCCTGCCGACGAGATGAGCAATGGTCGGATGTGGGGATAACTTGGCCGCGAGGTCTGTCACTCCATTTGCAAGCAGAGCTGATGTGTATTTTAACAGAAGTAGTGGGCTCAAAAGTACAATTTTTTCATAAAGAAAAGGGCAAGATTTCTGAAATTAGTACAGCAAGTAAATTTCCAGACAATTTCTGTATTTTTCCTCTGTTGTCAAGGAAAACCAGCTCAAAAGGTGATATCATGAGTATTCTCCTCCTTCTATTCCATCTCAGTCATGGGTTTGAATTCAAAACACCAAAATGCCAATATATCTGTGTAAGATTTTCT
This sequence comes from Hystrix cristata, assembly GCA_004026905.1. Taxonomy (NCBI): domain Eukaryota; kingdom Metazoa; phylum Chordata; class Mammalia; order Rodentia; family Hystricidae; genus Hystrix; species Hystrix cristata. Next base: position 3,628 of record PVJO010034665.1, on the reverse strand, counting down.
AGTATACTACAGGGTGTCATCCTCTATATTACTATAGAGCTCTGAGAGACAACACTGCATTTTTAATATCTTGTTTCAACTGATCTCCCATTCTAGGTCTCTTCTATTTAGCAAGCATTTATAAGCAGCTTCTGGTAAAAAGCACAAAATAGGACTCCGTGGACAGTAGAAGGTGACACATGTTATGGCTTGTGTCTAGATGTCCCCCCGAACCCCCGTGCAGTCAGAGGTGGCTGGATCTAGAGTGTGTGACGCTGGGATTGATTCATGGTACAATAATAGGATTAAAAGCACTGGGATTAAGGGTGTGAGTGCTACTCGCCCTAAAGGCAGGTAGCCTGGATAAAACATAACAGACAGAAAGAGGGCTGGTGTCCTCTCGTCCCTTGCTTTCTGCCATGCCGCCCTGCGTTGGAGCAGTCACCTATTGACTGAACCTCTACAAACTGTGAGCTAAATAAACCTTTCCTCCTTTAACTTCGGGTGTCGAGTGTTTTGTCTCAGCAAGGAGAAAAGAAATTAAGACAACACATAAAGATGGAAAGGTAAGGAAGGTCCAGAAAGATGTGTAAACTTTTTTTTTTTTTTTTTTTGTGGTGCCAGGGATCAAACTCAGGGCGTTGTGCTTGCAAGGCAAGCACTCTAATCACTGAGCTAAATCCCCAGCCCTAGATGTGTAAACATTTTGACTTTTGGGGTTAAGCACTGGTCTCTTTGAATCTTTAAAAATTCTAGATTAATGGCAAAACAAACTCAGAAATCATTGTTAATATATGGAAAAGTTGCCATGGCCTTGAAGCCACAGAAGGCTAGCAGCTGCTCCAAAGGTGATACAGTGGGAGCATTGTGAAGGGGCGCACTGCCGCACAGAGCACAGAAATATATAAAGTAAAAAGTGACATAGTTCAGTCATTGTGTGTTTACTGCTTCCAGGCAAATATACTAAGTGCTTTATACAAATAATCTCACTCCAACCTGTACAGAAAAATGTATGAATATATTACTATTTTATTCCATTTTATAGGTGAAGAAATTAAAGTTTAGAGAGATAAAATAAATTGCCAAAGATATAGAGCTGGTAAGTAGCAGATCCTAGAACTGAGCCTAAGCCTAAGTTCTGAGCCAAGCATAGAACCATCTTCCTGGTCCACTCTTATCTCTCCAGCAAGCTTGTTCCTAGTGCCACCTCCAGATCTGATTATCTATTGGATACACTAGAAAGTACCTAGGAATCATGTAACTTTTAGAGGCCCATACACATTTTAATTTTAAGTCAGAAGAAAAAAATATGGGCATAATAATAATAAGCAAATGGTAATGAATTGAGTCTGCATTGTGTTAATCTTTATATCTACACAGTCATCCATTGACTTTTATGGAGTAAAGACCCTCCAATGCAAGTTAGGGCCCAGGAGAGTCAGATGTAGCAGATCCTAGTTCGTTGAGGACAATGAAGGTAACTGTAAACTGTCCCTTTCTAAGGCTCTTCAGAGTGCCGGTCACACACAGGTTAACTTTTCCCCTTTAACATAATGACATAATAATAACCAACACTTACATAGCTTCTACCCCATGCCATGAATGCATAAAGAGCTTTATACGCATCCTTCACAAAATGCCGTGAAGGAGATGCTATTATAAGCTCTGTTTTAGAGAGGCCACTTGACATTCCTTTGATTTACATCTCATTACATGGAAATACTTAGGCTCCCTGCAAGATGACCTCCACTCCTGCACCCCAGAATCTTCTGCAATGGCTACACTCATGCAAGCATGCGATCCTGCATGTGTATGATTTTAACATGCCTCTCTTAAGAGAGGTACTCTATTAGGCTCTGCAAATAGCAGAAGGGTAAAATAAAGCATCTCTGCCCACAAGTTTCTAATGCTTTGATGCTAAGCTCGTGATGAGTCGTTGACACATATCTCCTGTATATTCAGCTATTTGGCCTCTTTACCAAAAAAAAAAAGAAAAAAGAAAAAAAAAAAGCTATGTTGTCTGTGTGATATCTGGAATTGCGTTTTGGTTTGCTGGTGTTTGGTTAGTAGTTCTGGGGTACTAGTGTTTTCGTTTGTCTAGGGGAGGCTTAAAGTATTGTGCAAAACTTTACGACCCTTTGGTCAGTGCATAATTATAGGTAAATAACTCTTTCCCATAAGTGTTTCTATACTTTTTAATAGAGAATTAATGGGAATGAACCCTAAAGGATTAATTAAATACAATTCACTTTGTTAAATATTTTATATGTAACTCATATGAGCTATAATACAAACATACAGTATTATTTCAGCCTTTTGCACAATGTAAAAACCAACCTGTTTTCTAGGACAAAATTGTTCCCTCTGTTGCTATTAGCATCCGAGGACAAAATCAGTTTGATTGTTCAACTGTTTTTACTTTTCAAGCACGGAACAACTGCACACTCTTCCTGATATCATTAAGATAACTTGAGGGTGACTAGCCGTATGTTGACAAAAGGGAGAAATTCATCATTGCGATCAAATAAAACAACCACGCCGGTTGTTAAAATTCCAACCGCTTCTCCCCTACCTCACGGTTCATCAGTGTTGACATTCTTTCACAGAAATAAATGCATTGTCATAAATCTAATTTTTAAACTCTTTTTATTTTACTACTGAAGCCTCAAATCTCTTCTTTGGGTAAATTAGAGAGTACAAAAAGTAGGTCCTTCAATATTATTATTAACAACCAAGGACCTCAACCTGATGTGCATTTGCATTAGGTTTTAAGATTATTGTTGTTTTGTCTCTAGATATATACTACTGGAGCGATTCTTTCCTTAACAATATGTATTTAAACTATTTCAATATTACTTGTAGGAAATTTTTCCCTTCCTATCTGATTAATTATCATATTTAATGAAACTGTTTTTTGTGTGACAGTGAAAGACCAGCAGTTACCATCATTTGCATGCACATTTAACCCAGCACTGCGAGTGTGACCTTCATTTCGGCCCTGAATAATGCGCGAAGCTTTTCCACTCTGCCTGCTAATCACCACAGCTACACAACAGTCTTATGTGGGACAACTGAATTATTTCTGTAAACAAAAACTAAATTGTCTATTAGCTTGTCTACACACCGTCTTGTAACAGAAAACTAACACAAGGAAAGGTCATTGAACAAGACAGACAAGCTTCTGGCTAGATGCTGCTGGTAGGAAGGGACCAAGTCTGGTGATGAGGAAAACTGTTAAACCTTGTTTGTTTGTGTCTTTATTTGAGAAATAACATTCTATATTAATAGTTCAAACTCTCCACCAAAACAAGAGCCTACTAAACACATTTCACTGAGCATTAAAAAAATAAAAAGGTAGCTCTACACTGCTGATCTTACAATTGCCATGGAAAAAAATAGATTATAATGCATAAATTTGTACCGTTTCCTCTATTTCAGATAGAATATTTTAAACTTTCTAAGGAGATCCTAGAAGGAACAAGAAAGAGATCTGGAATTTCTTATTATTGAAGTAAGTCTCATTGCAAAATTCCAAAGCAGATGATATGCCACTTTTAAGACACGAGGTTGAGAAGGGAGGCATTGGCGAGGGTGAGGAGATTCTGGCCCATAAGCCAGAAACAAATGCACACATTCTGTACCAGCTGCT
>PVJO010034664.1:0-10711 GCA_004026905.1 Hystrix cristata | reverse complement strand
TATTAGGACAGTAGTCAAAGACAATCTATAACCACATGGATGTGGCTGCATTCCAATAAAACTTTATTTACAAAAAAATGTGGCAGGCTAAATTTGGCCCTCAGGCTATAATTTTCCCACCCTGCTCTGTAAGTATGATTCCTTTTATTTTCCCTAGTAATTGGTTTTCGAAGCACTTTCACATCTATCATCCAATCTGGTTTTCACCACAGCTACAATGCACAAGATGAGGCATACATATTATTAATGTTACTAAACATATGAGATCGGGTTCAGGATGGTTATATAAAGTGGAACCTAGAATCTAGATGTCTCAATTCCTGGCCTAATGCTTGCAATCTTATTGTCTCTTTTTGTGTAAATGGATACAGATCTCAAACCTACTATCAAACACAATGCCCCCAAAACTTGTGACAAATCAAAAGTTAAATCCTCTAATCATCAAGTCTCATCTTTTTCTCAGAGAGCTAGCTATTGATTTGTCAGAATGAGAAATAAACTACCACAGAAAAACAGTCTCTGAAGTCTATAGCTAGTTATATTTAGATTTCCATCAAAAGAAGAAATTTTTAAATATTCTGAAACAGGTAATCCAGATGAAAATTACTGCCTGACCTCAGTTTATTAATAGACTATAAAAAATAAAGCTGAAAACCTTTCCACATTATTATTACCTTTGCAACTGTATCTATCAAAATGTCAGAAGCTACGGTTTTCTCTTCTAACTTATTAACAGGTGGTAAAATACATATAAGTATATAACACCACAAAGTACTTCTCTGTAGTCGGGTTAATATTATTGTTGTTACTGCTGTTGTTGTTAAAGACAGAAATGTTCTTCAAATGATAAAAAAAAAAATGCGTACTTTGCCTACCAGGTAAGTTTGCATCCATCCTGAAAAAAGAAAAATATGTTTAAATACAAAGTAAAAGGCATCAAATTTGTTCTGCTGGTTATTGATTCCCACGAAGCTGCAGTTTTACTGAAAAACAGAACACTTAAGAGAGCACACTCCACTGTTTTTTCTGTAGAATTTGTCTTGCGTTCCATGAGAAAAGAACAGAATATAGAAAATTAGAAAAACATGACCCATCACCCTTTAGTTCTACCTCTATGAAACGATGACACAGTTCAGAGATAGAGTTAGCTATTCATTCACTATGAAAGATAAATAGTTTAAAAAGGGGGAAGGAAATTGAATTTTATGAGGCAGCTACCATAATCTGATACTTTAACCAGTCCTAATTGAAATATTTGTAGGGCCCTTAGACAAGAATACAAATAAAAGCCTACATCTCAAATATTTAATATTTTAAACTTACATGTAAATCTAACAAACAGTTAATATGTTCTATTCTACTTTTAATAAACATTTTATAACTATTAATTTTTAATGCATGAAAAGTTATGGCTTTTGTGTAACCAAAAGTCAGCAAAATATCAAAAATGACTGAATTTAACTGTTATCTAATGAGTGAATTTAACTGAACACACATCTGGGTGTTCAGTTAATGAACCCTTGACTTGGGAATGAGTAACTGTTTATATTCCAAAACGTTCTTCGGTCACCATGTGCAGCTCTTGCAAACAGCACTCTAATTCATGAGAAACTCCAGAACCACGAAGAGAAGCAAGAAAATGGATGCTCAGTCCTACTGCACACTAATACGCTTTTTATGGAGTAAACTACTACGCTCACGCTGAGAGCAAGGCTTCACAATTTAATTAGCCTTTTGTCTTACCTAAGTGCTTTTGATGCTCCAATCCTCCCCACATTTCAAAGCAGTGTGCCTTTCAGACAGCACAACCCACAAATCTTCATGGCATTCAGATGCAGTCCTCTTTTGTTTGAGAACATCAGGGGAGATGTGAGAAAGCATTTCCCCGGGGCCTAACAGTATTAGTAGTCAAGAGCACACGGATGTTTAGCTGCCAATGCTGAGTGCTGCATCTTCAGTAAGAGAGGCATCACGCATCCCTTTATCAGATATGTGTGTGTGTGTGTGTGTGTGTGTGTGTGTGTGTGTGTGTGTGTGTATGTGTAGAGAGGGAGAGAGAGAGAGAGAGTATTGGTGAATGTAGAGTCTCCCACAGTACAAGGCCCACAGCAGAGGACCCATCATTCAATTCTAGAGACGGTAGCATTCAGCATTCAGTTTCTTAATCAGTTTCTTACTTCTTGTAGCTGTGACCCACCACTTCTAGGTGCCTATTGCTCAGTTCAACATGCTCCTGAAGTGAGGGATTTAATGCCACTCACTTTGCCAGATCAAGCTAAATTCAAGGTTTCAACATAGAGCTATTTAGCACTGACAACCACCACTATTCATGGTCACTTTAAAGACAATTCTAATTTTCCTATCGCACACTTTTTGTAGGCAGGGCAAGGAAAACAATGTCAGAGCTCTGCAAGGAGTGGGAGAGAGAAAAACTGGGCGCATGTTTCTATAAGGGTTATTGTTTGTTCAATTTAGTCTTTTTCTTTACATTTTTTCTATAGTTATTTTAATTGGCCTATAGAAATTGTACATATTTATGGGGTACCATGTGATGTTTCTATACATGTATGCATTGTATAATGTGTAAGTAAAGGTAAGCATAGACATCTCTAATTTAGTCATTTCTGTAACAAAATCACACCATTGCTTTTTAATAGCTTTGCGATTTAGAAACTTCTTTTAACTTTTACCTAGAAAGTATGTCCCAGGTACTGTGCTGAGTTTTAGGACTAAAAAAAGTAAACTCATTAAAGACCTAAGTATTCCCCATCCGTGGTCTTCCTGTCACCATTTTCTGGACCACTATGAGGGAAATACTCATTATTTCTTTCAAATACTTTCCCTTTTACTTTTTTCATTTCCCAATAAAAGTCAGTGACTGCAGCATAAAAGGATGATATTCCTGATTTCCTTGAAATTGAGAGCAGATGCATTAGGTAGTCCACATCTAAAAATCAAAGAACTAGCCACACTCCACAGGGACTGTTGAAAACGTAACAGGTCAGTGCAATCAGCATTAATCATCCAAGATGTGTAAATCAGAGTTGAACATGCCAGTAAACCACAGAGACGAAACACTACAGACAGCAGACATTATTGCATTACAGTCTTGCCAAGAAAAGCTATCAGATATCTCCAGCTAAGATGATGGGAAGAGCTGAGAAGGAAGGAGGATGGCTAAAATGAAGAAAGAGCAATTATATACATTGAACTTTTCAACTTGATAACATAGACTTAAAAACCTGAAGAGAGATTTAGTAAAAAATAAAATGAGGTTTGCTAGAGTAAAGTGGTAGCAGTTAATGAACAAGAGAAAACCACTTCATATGCAATACTAGTGGTATGCAGAAGATGCTACCCCCAAAATAGCTCTTTGGCGTACTATTTAAACTGAAGGAAAGGGGTCTCTGAACTTCTTTTCTGAAGATCCCCATGTGGCAGATGTCCTGTCCTATATCCATAGGGAAGGATGTTACACAAAGGGCAAGAAGTATCTGAATAAGCAAGGCTTGCTAGGTTCTTCCCAGTTTATTATCATCAGGTCCAATCACACTTCTTCACAACTCTCCCTTCTGCACCAAACTTAATTTTTAAAAATACGTAGCTTTCCCTATTTCTTTAGGTCTCCATTTCTGAAGTCTCCACATTACATAAAACCGTGATTAAATAAATTTGTTTTTGCTTTCCTCTCAGTAATCTGTTATAGGGGTATCTTTTGCGATGGCTAAGGGAAAAATACTACATTTTCCCTTGTAATACCAAAGCATTCTAACAAGAAACCAGGAAATTCTCAAATGTATTCAGGAAGATGTAATTAGGTTTTTTTAAAAAAAGTCATGAAATGACATCATTGTACTACAAAGAAAACTGAAGTGTGCCTAGGAAGGGTCTGTGAAAGCTAGGCTCGGAAGTTCTGTGCTACTTGGCACTTCTCAGCTGTTTAGAATTATATCAGAGAGCGTTGCTTCCAGTCCTGATTAGCAAAGACACTGAAATCTGGCAGAAAGTCTGGCTTAAATGTTTGCAAATTGTCCACATTTACAGCTGGTATCTATTTCTCAAAATCTATGGAGAAGAGAAAATTGTATTGTACATTTTTCTCTTTGTACCCTCTTCTTCTTGCCTGTCATCTTCATGGTTACCCATTAATAGTGATGGCCTTTAGAAAGGAAATCAGAAATTGTTTCAGAAAGGTTCTGTTCTTCCAAATGATATTGGGAAGATGGGTTTTTCTTTTCTTTTAAATAAATCTGTTTCTCTTCTGATCTCCTCACTTTGCAGCCGAAGTCTTTCAACCTTCTTGGGATGAAAGAAGTACAGTAGAATATTGATTTTTTTTTTTCCTCCTTCCCCCTGTAAATTCATGACAAATGGTGAACAAAAGCATATCTGGAAAGTTTAGACATCCAATTAAAATTTTGTTCTCAAGTGAAAATTTCTCTTTAAAAAATAAAAAAAAAGACTCCAATTTCTGTGTAGTTTTCCTACATCTTTATCTCACTACTGACATGTCCCAGAGTTGATCTTAAAAGTAACTCAAGGTATAGTGTGTGCGTGTTTGTCTGTGCACCTGTGTGTGTGTATGTGTAAACATAAGAAGCATCACTTAATGTTTCTTCCTTTATGTCAAACAGAAAGCAAGACATGATATCTACCTGGAAGGGTGATGCAGTCCTGTGTACTGGGCCATAAACGTGAACCCATCCCTGGATGGGTCTGGTTGCAGTGAGATAGACATGGAGGGCTCATAAAAGAAGGGCACCTTATTCCAAGCAGCCATGAATGCAAGTGCAAAGGTAGGAAACCGGAAGGCAAGGGGGAAGTAGAGTTGTCATTTTTTCATTGCTGGAACAAAATACCTGATATATACAACTTAAAGAAAGGCTTATTTTAGTTTAGGACTTCAGAGGTTTCAGTCCATGGTGGGCTGGCTCCAAGAGGGAAACATCACAGAAGGGCATGATGGAGGAAAGCTGCTCACCTCGTGATAGCCAAGAAGCAGAGCAGAAGGGAAAGAGCTAGACAGGAACAGGCCAGGGACAAGATACATTCTTCAAAATGGGAAGTAGGCACATCCCAGTGACCTACTTTCTCCAACTGGGCCCCACCTCATAATAGCACATTCAGCTATGAACTCATTGAGGGGTTAATGGCTAATCTCTGCTGGTGACATCAGCTCCCTAGGCCCCACTTTTGAACACTGTGAGAATCAAGCCCTCAGTGCAGGAGTCTTTGGAGGACACATCCTATTTAAACCACAACAGGAGGGCTGGCCAGGTGATGAGCAAATCACCTCAGAGCAGTGACACACTGTTTAGGGGATTGACACATGGTTTGTATGATGATAAGTCAGAAATAAGTCTGGAGAATGAATTGAAGCCAGGCTCACATGGGTCCATTTCACAAAGTCTCAATATTTATTGTGGTTCTTTGCTTAATCAGTTATTTGTTTTTTGCTTCTGATTATTTGTCTGTTAGCATTCTCTGCTACAGGTGTGCTGGATAAGCTTCACTCCCTCCCTGTGTTCCTTCTCTTAATGACCAGGTGAAATTATTACTGGAAAGGCAGAAGTACAGCTAGTAATAAAGATACTGCTCATTATGTAGTAAAACATCAGGAAGACGACTGTGATTCTGTTCTCAAAACAGAAAGATAAATACCTAGATGCAAGTACATTATAAAGGCACACATGAACATGCACATGCACATATGCAAGCATCACCCAGATAATGTGTGTGTATATGTGTATACATGAGTATACATCCATGTGTGTGCACACATGCCACAAAAAAAAAAGAAAAACAAAAGAAATAGTTTTATTTGAAAATAGAGCTGGCCTGAAAGAACCTGCCAATCTTCTCATAACCCAGGGTGATGTGACAGTATAACCCTAAATTCCCCAGCACTTTCCTAATGCATTATTGATATAGTAAAAACACTATTCTATTGACAATCTAGCTTCAACTTGATCATTTCTCTGCAGAACCACAGAACAGCCTTGAGTAGCAGGTTTGGATACAAAACTATCTACCATCCTAAATTTCTAACTCCTTAACCTGGGCTTAGGTCCAGGAGATCCAAAGCATTACTTCCTTTCATGATTTTTGCCTTTCTTCCCACACTTCTCTTGCCTCATTTACTTTGATTCACAGTCCTCCCAGTATACTTGGAAAGCAGACATAAAGATTTATATAATTAGAGCATCAAAGACCAGACAGCTGATTGGGGAGCCACCTGGGAAAAAGCACCGAACTCCATACCCTAATAACAGTCATTCCTTAGATGTATTTTAGAGTGGGGTACGAAGTTGCCACACAGGGGAAGTTTAGATAGAAAACTATTTCCTTTGTGGCTTTTGAAAAATAAAGTAAGTTTGTTCTCAATCAGAGGCTGGGGGAAATGACCTTAAGTCTAAAAGATTCCATTCTTTTCTCATGTGAGCACTACAATAAACCTGGGGCAGGGAAACGCTGTGAGGCTTAGCTCACTCTTCCCCCTTGCAAGTATATTTGGCAGGACCTTTTCACTTGCTAATATCAAAAAATCCCACACAAACTGACTTGAGCAAACAAAGTGAGTGTATGGGCTTATGCGAGCACGTAACTGAGAAGGCAGGGCAATATCCAAGCCCTCAATCAACACTGCCAAATGAAATCAATCTCAATTTCAACCCCAATCAATCTCCCTCTTTTCCTGCCCTTCTCTTTTCTTCTTTCCTCACTTCAGCTTTGCTCTGTGTGGGACTCACTCTCAAGGAGCTCATTCTATGGAATGGCAAAGATGCCTATACCTTTAGTCAATATCTGTTGCCTGATAACTCCAGCAAAAGTCGTGAAGATTCTTCCTACAGGCCTGACCTGTGTCAAGTGACTATACCAACATAACCCCTTAGCCAGAAATCTGTTCTGCCCATACTGGTGAGGTCGGATTCACATGCCCTTTCCTCAAACCAAGATAACACACTTATCAGGAGTTGCCCTGAGCTGTGAGGGGCCTGAGACTGTACAGTATCTCAGGTTACCAAGCAAGCCTGCCATAGGAGCCCACGTGGCCAGACTCCTGTGGGAGAGACACAGGACAGGAACACTCATGGCAAAGCAAACATTGGCAGCTCTTGTTCCTCAGGTCCCCTGAGGGAAATGCAGAGCGACTCAGGTAGGTGCTACACAGAGTTGATGTGGATCACGGCTGAGGACCCTGAGTTTAGAAAACACCAATTTTAGAAGGGGGCTGCTGGCAAATCTACCTTCCCTTCACCCTGGAAGAGTTCATCTTTAACAAACCTACCCATGCCTGAAGAGAAACAATAGCTCTACCTCCCAAGGCTGTTTTTCCTCGAACAAAAACTGATGCAAGATGTACAGAAACAGGACCTATAAGAATGGTTTTTCAACAAGCCAGGCATAAGGGCCGGGGATTTAGCTCAGTGGTTAGAGTGCTTGCCTTGCAAGCATGAGGCCCTGAGTTCGATTCCCGGTACCAAAAAAAAAAAAAAAACAAAACAAGCCGGGCATGTAAGTGCACACCTACCCATAATCTCAGTACTCTGGGAGGTGTAGGCAGGAAGATCACGAGTTAAAGACCAGCCTAGGCAACTTAGCAACTTCACAAGACCCTGTCTCAGAAACAAAAAATGAAAAAGATTTGGGGATACAGTTCAGTTTGAAGCCCCTGGGTTAAATTCTCAGTGCACGAAAAAAAAAAAAATGTTCTTCCAACAATAGCCCCTGAACCATAAGACAACAGGGTCGGGGATCCCTCCTATGGCAAACTGTTCTGATGCCAGAAAGGAAACCCTGAACAGCCAAAAAGAAGTACTGCCCAATGTGATTTTTGGTATGTTCCTAATTCCAGCTGCATAAAATCTCTGGCTCTCCAACTCAGTTTTACCTGCTAAAAGTCCGTGACACTGTATTTGTACCAGAATGAAGTGTGTCAAAGCCCAGTTTGGACAGTTATTTCCACCTAGTAATATGCTTTGATGAAACACACTTCTTTAAAAAAAAAAAAAAACCCTCAAAGCAATGAAGTACAAACAATCATTCTGGAACCACCTTTCTGCTTTGACCATGAGTAGTGAAGACCTTGAATTCATGTCTCAACTTCTCAGCCACTTGCAGACTGACTGTTTTAGTTACTTTTCTCTCGTTGTTGGGACAGAATACTCGACACCCAAAGTTAGGGGAAGAAAGGTTTATTAGCTCACAGTCTGCAGAGGTTTCAGTCTATAGTCCGCTGGGTTCAAGGCGGCGGGGCAGCGTGGCAGGCCGGCAGCAAAGTAAAGTGAGGAATTGCAAGGAATGCATGCAAATAAGCAATGCAAACAAGCAGCTAGTTAGCTTCTTCCTGTATCTTTTATCTAGGCTACCTGCCCCCAGGGCGGCCTGCACTCCCACCCCCCAATCTCAGGCTCACATCCTTGATCCCAGCAGAACAATGCCAAACCGATCAACGGATCAATTTAGTAATCACACACTCTAGATCCAGCTATCTCTTACCACATGAGGCTTTGGGGGACATCTAGACACAAACCATAACACTGACGTATAGAAAGGTGCCAAAGGTTGACAGTTGGGCACCTGTACAAACACTCGTTCTCTTCAAGCTCACACAACTAAAAATGAAAAAATAATTGAATTTAATACGTAGGCAGGGAAGTTAGGGCTATGCCAGAGTAGATACGAAGAAAGCAGCCTGGGGTTTCAAATTTGCTTTCTTACGCAACCGTTATGAACCTACTTGTCCATGAACTCTGAGGAATGCTTTGGATCTCTTTGGACATGGGTTCAAAGAATGATATTTAGGGAGAGAAAGTAACCAGAAAAGATACAAACAAGTTCTGGAATCCAAGAGAGAGCAAAATTTCCTCAGAGAAACAGATCACGCCAAAGGACAACCCCCAAAAGGAAGGATTTGAAATTGCACCAAACTACCTCTGAAAGAATTCTGTTATTCTGAACCAAAAGCATGTTTCCCAAAACTATATTATTGTGAATAAAAGCACTGTATTTCAAAGGCACACAGGTCAGTTCTTTGAGTCACAGACTGACTAACTTCAAAATCAAATTTCCAGAGAAGGGAGTTTAAACCAAGACATAATGTTTTAAACTGATCTGATCAAGCAAGGTGATGTGTGTCTTGGCAGTGGGTAATGTTGGTTGCACCTGGCAATTCCAGGATGTGGGGCCAAAATTTTTAAAAACAGACTTTGGATATGTTCATCAGCAGATAAAGCAGTACTCACAGCTTTAGTCAAATGCTAGGTGCCAAGCATACTTTTTTCTCTTCTCTACGCTTTTTCTATAATTTTATCTCTGTGACATAAGAAATACATGATGTATATTTACTTTATATATACATTTCTGCTTCTCCTTCCTCAGTTCTGATATGACACTCCTAACACTGTGATATCTTTCTGAATAATAAGAATGTTAAGAGCATCTTTTATTATCACATTTATTATCACTCTTTTATTATCACACTTTTATTATCAACTAGGGCTTAATCCCTAGTTGCTAACTCAAGAGCTTCCTAGACCCTTGGAATTGCCACTGAGGTAAGTATGTTACTACATGTTAAGGGGGATGACTGGTAGCTGTGATCCCTAGATAGCTTCAGGATGGGAGCTGTTCATCAGAGACTAAGAAAAGATCAGAGAATTAGAACTTTCAGTGCTATCCCTGATCCCCAGGGAGGGTGGAGAGGAGTTAGAGAGTGAGTTAGTCTCCAATGACCAATGATTTCATCAATCACACTTATGTAACAGGAGCTCTATAAAAACTCTAAATAAAGGAATTTGAAGAACTTTAAGATTGGTAAATATATTCATGGCCCAGGAAGGTGGCATACCCCAAATCTCCATGGCAACGAAAACCCCTGTGCTTGGAAACCTTTCAGATCTTATCCTATGAACCTTTTCATTTGGCTGTACACCTGTATCTTTCATAATATCCTTCATGATAAACCAGTAAACATAAGTAAAATGTTTTCCTGAGTACTGTGAGCTATCCTAACAAATAAATGAATTTAAGGGACCATGGGAACCTCCAGTCTGCATCAAGTGAAACAGAATGGGGGTAGTCTAGTGGTCTGCTGCTTATAATTGGTGCCTGCAGGGAGAGGCAGTCTCGTGGGGCTAAGCCCTTAATCTGTGAAGTCTACATTAATTCTATATAGATACTGTCAGAATTTAATTGTAGGACACCTTGTTGCTTCCAAATAAAACTAAAGAATATCTTAAAATATAAAACTACAGTATCTGGGAAACGACACATTTGGTGCCAGAAGTATTGTGAATAGAGGCACAGATTTCCTTTACCATCTATCTACCCATTTGAGCTTTCCCACTGAAGAAATGTGTCAGCCACTACTATGCATGAAATATTTAGCAGTGACCAAAACATGTGTCCCCTTTCTTCAAGGAGTTTATAATCTAAGAAAAAATATAGTTAGCTATTCATAAAGTCAAAACAGAAATGAATATTAGAAAATATTATGCTAAAGACCACAAAGTGGGAAAGAAATGAATAAGTGGGGATATAGTCTTTGCTTGTGTGGATAAAAATGTCTCTGAAAAAAGTGACAATGTTGCTGAGAAGGAAAGATGTGCAGATACTACTAGGTGAAACAAAAGGAGGAGAGAAGGCTTCTATAACAAGCAAAGAGTAGAAAAAGCAGACATGGTTAGGTCCTGACTAGAGGCAGAAGATG